>JABXWE010056185.1:0-11662 GCA_014611495.1 Limonius californicus | reverse complement strand
GCCGATGACACCACCCGCCCAAAATCCATACCAAACTGTCACTCGCTGCGGATGCATTTCCCTTTCGTGAATCGAATTAAGATTTTTTGATCCCCAAATACGGCAATTTTGCTTATTGACAAATCCATTTAAATGGAAGTGTGCCTCGTCGCTGAAGATGATTTTCCTCGCAAAGCCATCGTCCTCCTGTTGTCTTCCCAGAACCCAGCCAACAAAATCTCGTCTCTTCTGGTGATCGGGCACTTTCAGTTCCTGGGTTAATTGAACTTTATAGGGGTGGTAATGAAGATCGTGCACAAGAATTCGCCGCAATGAAGAATACCCTATGCCCAATTGTTGGGAACGACGTCGAACCCATTTCTGTGGACTAACATTGACACTGTCACGAACCAACGTAATGTTTCAATAGACCGGCCAGAACGAGGACGCCCTGAATTTAAAATTGTGACTGTTGATCCTGTTTCGTTGAATTTTTTTGTAAATCTGTGCACTGTCGATTCATTCGGTGCTTCATTACGGCCGAGAATCGCACAAAGTCGTCGGACAGTTGCTGCAAAACTTTCTGTTTGATAAAACGTTTTCACGATTCAAAACCGGCGCGCTTTTTGAACCACACTTTATAATAGGTTATTAAAAAACAGTAGTCATGGCATAACTAACTTATAAATAATTATTCACTATCTTTTTAAATTACGTCATTAATATTGAAGTCGGCTATAAATTACAGATTTTTAAAATTTTATTAAGACTATAACACTACTGAAAATATACAGGGAATTTTTCTTTTTAGTATACATTGCCTATGTATACTTTTAAAAGAAACGCGTCAATTTCGCCTATTGTGTATGCAACCAGCTATACCGACAACTAAAAATCAGAAATAAACGTCACTATAGTTGTGAATTATTTGAGTATGAAGGTTATGTTGATGCAGTGTTTATATTAAATAAGTATTTCACCTTGTAGGTATATAGGACGCAGATGATGATTTATTTATTAAATATAAAAATCGACAGGATGTTTCCGTAAGGTCCGTGCACATTATATTTCTTTTGTACAAAACACATACATAAGCGGCAGAATGGTGTAATGGTCAGCATACCTGCCTTTCAAGCAGTTGATCCGTGTTCAATTCCCGGCGATGGCAAACTTTTTTTAATTATTATTATTCAACGTAGCATAAAATATTTCATTTCATTTCTTCGGTTAAAACGTGATTACTTTCAGTTTTTATTTTATGGGAATTTATTACGCATCCCTCTGATTTAAATTTTCTAACAATTGTTTGACACTAAATAAAGATTAATTTTATTTTTTAGCATTTAATTAATTTGATTGCTGTGGTCACAGCATGCTTTAGTTGTCTGCATAGTTGGTTGCCTGCACAATGGGCGAAATTGACGCGTTTCTTTTAAAAGTATACATAGGCTATGTATACTAAAAAGAAAAATTCCCTGTAATATGGCAGTTAGAAGAAAAAATGATGGTTCTAATTTCATATCATTTTTTAATTAGTCAATATAAAGCACATTAAAAATAGTCATATGAACGTGTACTTATTTTTTAAATTGCTTAAAAATTAGATATATACAAGCTAGAAACATAATTCGAATTACATAGTTAATTTTTGCCCATAAGCCAAAAACAAAATAGCAACAGGTCAAATTTAATTTTTGTTTATTGCTTAGCATTAAGTTATACAATTTTGCTTCCATTTCTCTCTTATAATTTCCAAGATCTCAACGGTAATGGTCAAAGTTGTTACAAACAAAAAACAAAAACAGTAATTTTCTCATAATTTTCGATGTTCACTGAAAATCATATTTATTTTGAAAATAGATTTATGTATTAAGTTTTTAGGTGTGGGTACTCGTGTTCGAGAATTAAAACAATATTGCTGTAATGTCCGGGATACCCTTCTTAAAAAACGAGAGATGTTTACCAAGGGTTTGTTGCCTAAACATCCACCAGTGTTAGGTGAATGGTTCAGGAAAACTTTCCCAGATGCTCAGGTATTGTCACAATTTATAAATGTGATAACTAAGATTTTGTTATAGGGATACTTCATTAGTTAAAAATTTTAATTTTTCTAGGGTTGGTTAAGTGCCAGGACTGCTTATATTCGAACTACTGCGGTAATATCCATGGTGGGCTACATTGTTGGTTTAGGTGACAGGCATGGTGAGAATATTCTGTTTGATTCCACATGTGGTGATACCATGCATGTAGACTTTAACTGTTTATTTAATAAAGGTGAGCATTTTTAGGTTTAGGTAGTAGATCATTCCAAAACACTTAAAAATGGCTGCTGGGAGAGCATCAAAGTGAAGGTATACCCATTACATTGTTTTGAAATTTTTAGAACTTTACTTTTGCAAATATATAATGAATTTTGCTTGTAGCTACATTTTTGTATTGTTGGTAGACATTAGTATTATAAACCAAGAAATTATTTTTCACTATGTTACTGGGATATGTTCAACATTCAGTAAAAACTAAGCAAATTGGGGCTGTCACAGACCACAACATAACAAAAATTTTGCTTATTCACTTGTATGTAGCACAGAAACCAGAATATAAATCTTTGTAAACAAATAACGTGCCTGTTCTCCAGCAGTCATATTGGATTTTACAATGACAGGAATCTGGAATGTTCGATATATCCTTATAAAACCTTAGTAAATGCTATTCCAGATAATGAACAAATATGTATTAGATTCTGTATATCTTCGATTTTAAATGAAATAATTAAGAAGAAATATAAAAATGTAACTATCGCGTTATTGTATTCTCTCTAATTGTATAGGTGAGACATTTGATTGGCCAGAGCGTGTACCATTCAGGCTTACACATAATATGGTGGCTGCCATGGGACCCCTGGGTGTAGAAGGCGTTTTTCGTAAATCATGTGCCTGCACCTTGCGAGTTTTACGTACAAACTCTACCACACTGATGTCTATTGTAACACCATTTGTCTACGATCCTCTTGTTTCGTGGCATAGAAGTGTAGCACCAGCAAATGCTTCAACTGCTGAACGTACAAATGAACAGGTAGTTGTTTTAAGTGTCTGCAGTAGCATCAATGGAAATAATTGATTTTTTGTAGGCATTGGATAATATTCGAGATATTGAATTACGTCTCAGTGGTGTAGTGCGAACTAAGCACAGACAACTTTCCATACCCCTATCAGTTGAAGGACAAACAAACTTTTTAATTCAGGAAGCAATGAGCATCGATAACTTGTGTCAGATGTATTTTGGGTGGGGTCCTTATTTGTAAATTTTGTTTGTGGTGTTTAAGTACTGAAAAGATAAACTCAAACTAAACTGTGTTTAGTTAAACACCATGTTTAGCTTCCGAGGTAATCATTTTGAGTAAAATCTAATACATTTGTATTATGTAGTAAATCTACCTCTGACCTAGAGGAAGCTACTACGAAAACCTTACTGCGGTTCCTAAATTTATATCAGTTTGGACACTGCAACTAGCCATACTTTCTGCCATATTCGAATCAAATTAACAATACAAATAATTTGATTTTTGATCCTATTTTAAAATATGGACAAAAGATTCTACTTTGAATAGAAAGAATAAAACCTTATTTATGTGTTAAAAGTGTTTTGTAGGCAACACACGCTGTATAAAATGTGACAGAATAATTTGGCAACTTTTTATTTGCTTTAGTTTGATTTATATACACATATAGTATTAAGAGGTGATTATTAAAATACAGTCGTTTTTCAGTAAAATAATCTAAACAAAATTGTTTAATTATTTTACAAGCTTGGTTCAGCAGGAATTAGTTGATCCCATTTGTTATTAATTCAAATGAGTTAAAAGCAAGTCTAGTCTAAAATCCAAAATACATTAGCGAGGAGTGAATTCTCATACATAAAGATGCAGTTTAGAATCATAATGCATATCTAATAACTTTAAAATAAAACACAAAATTGTTGTACCTAAAATTTTGTTAAGAAAAAAACCTCTGTATTACATACATCTTAAAATTTTCTACAATATCTGTTTAATGTGCTCTTTATTACTGGTCAAAATTACAAATTTTTGGAAACATGGCATTAAACACAATAAACCAGTGAGGAATTTGGAGGAAATATGGCGCAGTTGTATGTGCCACATGTCCACGTGAACCAATAATCAAGACCACTGTTGTATAAACTGTTATACAATAGCATTTTTGAACTCTACTGGAATTTCGGAATATTTTCGTTAGAAATACCATCTAGCTCACAAGATAAAGTTTAGTTTTTCATGTTATTTAGAGATGTTCTTGTTATATTTTATATTTTTATAAGAATAAAAGTGAAAATACCTCATGTATTATTTGTTTTATTTATTGTGAACCCTATTGTTATCTGCAGGAATGTGTTCTTAGTTTCCAGGGTACAAAGATGTTCTTATTGTATTTTATGTTCTTATAAAAATTAAGGCAAAAATAGAACATCAATTACTTTTTAATACTTGCCCTTCCTTATTTAATTAAAGATACAGTGGACCAGTGTTGGGTAGTAACTAAGTAAAAGTAACTCGTTACTAGTAACTAGTTACTTTTCAGTAACTTAATAGTAACTTAATTACTTTTGTGTTTTCAGTAATTGTAACTATAACACGTTACAATTATTTAGTAACTTTAGTAACTGAATACGACAAGTTACATTTCATGCTACAAATGCAAAATATTTTTAAATGTTCGGTTTTTAATGCGTAGTATTTAATAAATTATACCTGAAGCTGAAGAATTTGTTGAAATTTCGAATGATTTAGTATGCAAATTCTAATACTGAACACAGGAATACCTTCTTGTACTTAGTCGATAATAAATAATATTTGACCGATCCTATTTGGGTGGTGACAGCTTTTTTCCAGTAATCTTTAATCCTTTAACAACTAGAAGCTCTCTGAGCAGGTATGCGGATTACTGGGAAGTACATTCCTAACGCTTGTGCGCAGGTTGGGGGTGTCTAATTCAGACGAAAATACATTCACCGTCTCTATATTTCAATAATAACGAAAAATAAAATAGAATCCTGGGAAAGTCCCAAAAACATCGTTGAACCAGCGCCTCTAAGCTCTAAGCCTGTTCCTTTCCCCACGTTCTGCTGTTTAAACATTACTATAAAAATTCTGTGTCGTAGTTGCTATTTGCACTTCATGTAGTAAATTTGTTTGTGACAAGTTTCAATTAGTGTTTGTTTAACAAAATGAATAGCACTTTAATGGAGATTGATGATTTTGAAGACGTGCGGTTAGCGAGCAATAAAATACCTTGGCCTGGGTATGAAGAATTTTTCGAATGTAAAGCTTATAAAGATCCTCTGAAAAAAAATATTACGGTAATGTGTAAATTGTGTCTACCGCAAACAAAACTTTTGTCCTGTGCCGTTACATCATCATCAAATATACGTAAACATGTTAAGGTAAGCGGCAATGCATTTCTGTTTACTATTAAGTGTTTTTTTTTTTCACGCATTCTTCAAGATTAATACAATTTAGTTGGGTAATCAGTATAAAAAAGCTATGGTAAAAACACCCAAGAAAACAAAACCACTACATACATTTTTTTGTTTGGATTTTTATTTGGTGGCTTTTCCACTGACTTTCCAATGGATTTTCAATGGATTCGTTCCTGGATATTTTAACCCAAGGCTTTTATTATCCTAGTACGATTTTATTTGCATTTTTCAATAAGTTTTGGGAATGTTATCTACATTCTTTCCTACTAATAAATATCATAGGGTACTTGCACATAAAACAAATCCTGCTGAACTTGGCATAATATGAAATAATTGTTATAAATATAACTCGTAGTAATTTTTTTTCCTAATAAATATGTACATATAGGGAGTATAATTAAATTAAAAATTGAGAATAATTAGAAATTCAAAATCACTTTGAAAACGCATCTGAGCATGCGCGGCCGGCGTGACGTCACTTAGTAGATCAGCTGCTTTACTCTGTTTGGTGCTGCCTTATACTTCTGCGTTTTCTTGGTTTTATGTGTCTTTTTGCTTGTTACGTTAATAAAAACAGTCTTTTTCAAGACTATATACAGCGGAAGAAATTGAGAGAAAGGTACATTTTGAATGTAATTATTTCACTAGTTATATTGATACTATTTTATGTCTGTTTATTTAGTATCCATTTGGTGTGTGAATCAGTACTTGTTTTTGGCTTTTTAATTGCTTTGTTGAAAGCTGTTAAAAATACAATAATGTCCCGAAAAGTCGAAGAAGGTTTTGTCAGAGCACAATCCGACAATTTACCTGAAGTTGACAATTTTATGGTCGCAGAATATTTTTCGAACAGCGACTGCTATTCTGCATCTGAAATTCGTGGAGTGAAAGAGGACAAGTAAGTTAGTTTTACAAATTCGTTGATAATATTAAATACAAGTTCAAATTGATGGACTTACACTGGTTTGAGGTTACATGTAAAAATTATCATGTTACTTTCAGAGCTACTCGTGCTAACTACGGTGACTCTGCTGTAGGGTATGTGCAAGTACGAAGAGATGGCATTGTATGCATAGTAAAGTGCAAGATTTGCCCTGAGCATAGGGTAAAAGATAAACATTACAATGTTGTACTAGAAGTCGATGAAAAGGAGAAGAAAATATTAAAGGTGGAATGTTTGGATTGCGCTGCTTCTGCTGGTAAGTAAGAATAGTTACTGTAACAATAAACAATTTTCACATTTGTTGTAATTTATAATTTTAAAAATATAAAATTATTCCTTATAGGTGGGTGTAAACATGCAGTAGCATTTCTAATGTGGGTACACAGAAGAAGCGAAGATCCTGCCCCAACTGAAATACAGTGCTATTGAAGAAATCGCAATTATCGAAAGTTGGTACATCAATAAAATATATAACAGTAGCAGCATTCGGTGGAGTCCCAATTGAAGAACCACACAATAATTTTTTCGAAGACGCTATAAGCTTAGGTTTGCAAAGTAATGCGAATGGTGAAATATTTAAGTTTTATAAGGAACCCAAATATAGTTGCCTTAGTATTTATACATTGCTGTTAAAGTTTGTGGAAAGCAACGGAAAAGAATGCAAAGAATTTATTCAGTTTTGTCAGCAACAAATGAATGAAGATCTTTGCCATGAAGCAGCTAGAAGCACATTAACTCAGGCTGAAGATACTTTGTGGCATCGTTTACGATTTGGAAGAATTACAGCTTCCAAACTATACACCGCTGCACACTGCCAGACTGAAGGTGGCACTTTTGTTCAACAAGTGATTGGTGCTGCAAAAATAAGGGAAACCAAAGCAATGGAAAGAGGAAGAAAACTCGAAAAAGAAGTTTTGTGTTGTCTGGAGAAAGCATTAAAATGTAAATTTGATTCTGTTGGTATTATGTTGTCACATGAGCATCCCATTTTTGGAGCATCACCTGATGCAGTTTTCAGTGGTCATGTGGTGGAAGTGAAGTGCCCCTCAACTAGTAAAGCTGTTGGAAATTATTTAACCGTTGATGGCAAAATAACAGCCAGGTATAAAGCACAAGTGCAGCTGCAGATGCACATTTTAAGAAAAAAAAACTGCATTTTTTCTGTAGCCGACCCAGGATTTGAGCAAAATAAAAAATTAACAAATATCTCATTAAAGTATGATAAATATTATATACAACAAATTATGTTGGATGCAGCAACATTTTGGGAAAAATATGTATTTCCTGTATTATTGCAGTCTGCTATTAAATAACAATACTCGAAATTGTATGTTTATTTATAGGTATTACGTTCTAAATAAAAAAACCTGAATCCTTCAATTTTATATACTTATTAAAATACAACTATTATATTCTTACACTGCAACATGTATAATATATCTACCTAATTAACCTAACAATATTTTATTTTATTAAAGCAGATTGCATATTTACAAGACCACATGCAATAACAATCATGTGATCTGTGTACCGTATAATACTGCTGTTGATACAAGAATGTGGTTTGAGTATTTTGAACTCCCTCAATCGGCGTATTACCCTCTCAACATGTATTCTTAGGCTAGCTATCCGTTTGGTTGCTAGCACATCGGCTTTAGAACTTTTTTTATCCTTTTCTACAGTAGGAGGTCGTATCAATGAACATTTTCTTTCTATTAATAAATGCTCAATATGTTTAAATCCTCGGTCTGCCATAACAGCAGCTCCGGGTGGAAGTTTTTCAAGAAAACCACTTTCTTCAACTATTATGGTATCAGATGCTCTTCCCCCGAAGCCAATGGATATGAAATTTATTATACCATTTGGAGTGCACGATATTAAATACTTTAATGTATTTGCCTTTTTGTATTCTGACCAAGTAAGGCTTTGATGAATTGGATCATTTGGTTTTTCAATTTCTATTTCTAAGCAGTCAATAATCGACACAGTGTTGCTGTAATAAGCTGTAAATGCTATCGGCAGTAATTGCTTCAATTGTCGTTTGGAATACCATTTAATAAATTTGCTCAAGTTACCACTCAAATGTGTAATTGTTTTTGAAAATGCTCTACTAACGGTGCTCTCTGACATACCAAAATCATCAGCGAGGCTTCCAAATGTAGCATTCGTTCTGATTTTTTTTAATGTTATAAAAATATTAGCTATAGGTGCAGGCGTGTATTTTTGCAATAAATTAATGATAAAATAGGCATCTTTGCCAAGGCCTAAGTAGAACCGACATTTTAATGGAACTAATTGCATTGTTGTTTCCAATGCTTGCTTCTTTAATCGCTGCAGTAATTCCGTTGACTCTTCTCCGTCTGTTTCAGCAGACAAACAATCGGATTCTAAACAAAAATCTGTAGAAGTATCGCTGTCGTACATTTTCCAGGTTTTCCCTTCACTAGAATCACTATCACTATCGGCAGAGTCTGCAAAAATTAATCGTTTTGAAGGAACTCTTACAACTTCTGGTGCTGATGGCGAAGTAGCAGCGTCGACACATATTGGCTTTGCTATACACGCTACACTTGTTCTTGAAGGACAACACTGGACTTCTTTACTACGGTAGTACGGTTTCTGCGGTGGAGATTCAGTTTGTGTATAACATGTTGTAAATCTTTTTGGAGATGCGGTGCTTGTGCTTGGTTCACGTTCACTGGAATTCAATAACTGGACATATTGCGCATTATTAGCATTAGATTCATCCAACTCAACGCTGGGCCCATTGTTACTGCTGCTAGAAGCTGCACTTAAAATATCCTGTATATATTGTTTTTGTGAACGTTTAGTTGAAGCTTGTCTGGGACTTCTTGGTGCGGCTCGTTTTCGATCACGTTGGCAAGCAAAAATATGAGGTACTACATGTGATTTTAGTTTTTTCTGGCCACCCATCAGCTTCCATTTGACGTAATTTTCCATATCTTCTTCTACCTGAAATGTGTGAAATATGTAAATGTCTATAAGTACACAAAATACTGTATACAGCATATAAGTCAATAAGCATAGGTACCTACATTAAAATGATCTTCACACACAAAGAGGCTTGAGGTTTTCGAAAACTCTGAATAATGTCGGCGCACCGCATTTATCCATAACCTCCTTCTTTTTTCTTCAATCGGGACACGGAAAAATAGTTTGTTAGGAGTCTTCTTCGTCGTGTTTTCACAACTTGGAGCTATGCACCACATAGAGTACTTATACTCCTGTTCCATTTTTATAGTTTAGAATACAAGCAGCGAAACGTACACGAAATGAAAACGGATTATTTACTAAATAGTCTTGAAAAAGACTGTTTTTTTTTTAATAAACGAGACGAACTAACAAAGATGAACTCACAGAACCAACAATGGAAAGCAAGCAAAATTCCGTATACAAACAGCGCAACTTCTGCGTATCTTCTAAGTGACGTCACGCCTGTCGCGCATGCTCATATGCGTTTCAAGGGTCTGAATAATTATTTAAACTTATTTCGCTAATAACGATAGTAATAGCAATTATTTAGCAAAAATATTTTAAATAATAGCAAAATACACAGTTTTAAACCCGTTGGAAACAAATTTGAAAATTGTGCAAGTACCCTATTGCATTTGTTATAGATTAATAATTCTTCTTATTTAAAGAAAATTGATGCAGCGATCTCTGCCTGCAAGAAAAAACGAATTGAAGTTGGTGATTCCAAACAGCAAATGCTTGAAAGTTGTATTAACCGCCATAGCAGCATATCGCAGCTAAAATTAAATCAGATCACGGAGCGTTTAATTGTTGAAGCTATTTTGCCATTTTCATTTATTGAAGGACAGCCGTGGAGAAATTTTACAAACACAGCATTTCCAACAAACCACATGATGACGAGGAAAACTCTCATGGCTAAAGTGCAGCAATCCTTCCACAATCTAAAGGAAAAATTAATAGCTGCATTAGAAAAACCAAATCTTGTTGCTGTAACAGCAGACCTGTGGAAAATGTATAACAGGCAAGTATTAAACAAAAATATCTTTCTAGTTACTTCAACATTCTGATTGTTTTTAGAAGTTTTCTGGGAATGACTGTGCATTGGATAGAAAATACGACCCTACACAGAAAATCTGCTGTGATTGCCTGTCGTCGCTTAAGAGGTTGCGTTAGATACAACATTTTAGCACAGAATATGGATGAAATATTTCAAGAATATAACATCCAACATAAAATCTGTAAGGTTATTACTGACAACGGGTCGAATTTTGTGAAAGCTTTCAGGTATGTAGTTTTTATGCTATTCAGTAGTCGTACTTCAGATTATGACAATTAAAATATATTCCGTTTTGGGGTTTGCTTGCAATTTATAATTTTTTAAGATTATTTTGTGACAAAGAAGAAGAAGAGGATGAAGATAATGAAGATGTGACAGAAGCTGTAGAAGTAACAGAACTACTTCAGAATGGAGAAATGGAAATTGATAACCATTATTTATTGCCACCTCATCATAGATGTGCTGCCCACACATTGAATTTATTAGCGACAAAAGATGCCCTAGTAGCAGAAAAGGACATAATTTATAAAAGAGCTTCTCGAGCAGCATTTGCAAAATGTCAAGCACTATGGAATAAACAGTCATATTCTGGACCTGCTGCAGATGAAATAAAGAAGTGCTTGGGTATTCATTTAACCACGCCTAATGCCACAAGATGGAATTCCACTTTCGATGCTGTTAAATTAATAGCAAATTTGATTTCAAAAAACGTTAATAGTTTTAACGATGCTTGTGATCTTGTAAAAATTTCACGGTTGTCAGCGCAAGATATTAAGTTTATAACGGAATATTGTGAGGTTTGTCGTTTGTCAAATATTTCTTGTTTCTTTACAATTGTTTCTTATAAATAATTAATTTTAGATTATGGAACCAGTAGCTAATGCCCTAGACATACTGCAAGGAGAAAACAATATGTACATGGCCTACTTACAACCAACCATAGAAGAAATATACCGGAAAATGCAATTACTGAAAACAAAGAATTTTATTTTTTGCGGATCATTGATTAAAGCTATCACCGATGGCTTAAATAAAAGGTATTTATTTAATAGGAATGCATTAACAAAAATATTGACTGTTGCTTCCAATTTTTATTTTAGATTCACAGAAATTCGCAACAATTCTGACTACACTCTGGCGGCGGTTACTCATCCTTGGTTTAAATTTGAGTGGATATGTGATGCAGAAAAGACACA
>JABXWE010056181.1:0-22280 GCA_014611495.1 Limonius californicus | reverse complement strand
AATAAAATTAAAATTTTTTTTATTCACTTATTAAAAATAATAATCCTGTGGTATTAATAAAAATTAAAGAACTTACCTTATCGAATTGGAACATTTAACTGAACAATTATGGTAATTCAGTGGTTTTTGTTTCGCAAACTGTCGAATTTGCGATCTTGATGCTGTCATATTTAAATTCAAATGTATCTTATTTAGACAACGAGACCTTCAAGCAGCATAAACGCAGCTGTTGCAGATAAAAGAAGAATGGTGTCTGCGTTATAGTCAAAGGGACTGGACATACAAGATAAGTCATAGTTTATTTCTATGTTTAAAAGATTATGTATTTTATTTGTTTCGTAATTATCTATCTAATTGATGAAGCCACGAATCGTTACCTTGAGATTACAGGAGTCTATATAGATGCTAGTGTATTTATCTCATGTTTATTTAATTTGAGTAAAAACTCTAATTTGGCGCCCAACTAAAAGTTATATTTTAAATAATCATTCGATAATTGATAATTATTTATTTATAGCAAAATTCATAGCATTTATTTTGACGCAAGCCAGCGTAGGGCTATTCATCTATTTAAATAATTATGTAATTAAATATTTATAATTAAAATACATAGCAATATATATGGAAACTTTACAGATCTCTTGGTCGTCAGTCGCATCCCGGACGCCACTCCTTATCCTGCCACGCATCTTCACTTAGATCTCGTCGTTCCATCGCCTTTTTTTACTCCATCACCCCAACTAACATATTAGAATTATTTATTTTTTTCCCGTAATTTGTAGTTAATTTTTAACGATCAGGTTAACAATTTCTGAGAGTAAAAGTCATTATATTTTCGAGGTTTTGACTTCTATAATTCTTAAACTTCGTCACAGCAGTGGGTATTTCAAATTATAACCAATTTTAGTATATTGTAATCATTCAAATAATAACTACAAAATCACAAATGTAAATAATTAATTTTTCAACGCTAAATACTAAGAGAAAGGTAGTTATATCTAAGAAAACGAGGAATGAAACCTTTCTCCTATTCTCCCTAAAGAACTACACATACTTGTTTAACGCGTTTACTTGTAGTAAAAGCTTGTGTTAAACGTATTGGTGGAACGCTATTTTTGTCATTGGACAAATGTTGCGTTTTTGTTTGACGACCTCTCGTTTTTCGACTATTATATATTTAACCTGTCTACAATTTCATTGTTGGTCGGTCACAAAATAATACTTTAACCAGTTTAACCTAAGCTTAGCAGCAATGAAATTGTCCACACAAATTATTCCCCATTTAATTAACGTCGTACTGTTGCACACTAGACTCACTCGTCAATGATTTCTTTAACGGCACGTGCTAAATCTTCTTTCTAAGAAGCACAATCGTCCTACCTGAGCTTCTGTATTACATCTGGTAAATTTATTCGATTGAAGGTTATTGTAAGATGTACAAAGTGAATAAATGCGCACGTGGAGTATTCGATCGTTTTTTTACTATTTCCCGGATTATAAATATGGCATCTGTTGTACAGTCGTTAGATCGAAATTGTTGTTGTTCATCATTTATTAATATAAACAAATATTATTTTATTAAGTGCATTCTTAGTTACGATTTTCTTTGTTGTATTCGAGAGGATAATTGCTCTATAAATCTGGGAGTAATTTTTTTTCTGTGTTTTATTAACATATTGTTACCGGTTTTCCAATGTATAGAAATAATATGCTGAATATCTAGAAAAATTGTTTTATTGGTAAAGTTTATCCCGTAGGTCTTCCACGTATTTTATGAAATTTAAATGAAATAAATGTGAGAAAATACATCTGCAAACAAACACATTATACTGTCCGAAACAACTTTAAGTTCGACTGAAACCCATCTTTGATCAACTTAGCCTTGAAAACAAATGCAATAATTCCAATGACGTTTGTTAATGTTAGTAGTGTTTGTAATCAACACATTAATAAGATTCTGCTGTTTGAATGTGATTCTGACTTTTAAAACTTCGATTTTGAAATGGCGTTTGTTGTTGAAAATCCGTCCAAGTTTGATCAGCGTGCGGTCCTGCAATTTTTATGCGCTGAGGGTGTGCAGCCATTGCAGATTCATACGCGAATGCAAGCAGTGTATGGAAATGCATGTATTGCGTACCCAACTGTGAAGGAATGGTGCCGAAAATTACAAATGGAAAAGAAGGGACTATGGATTAGATAAAATCGTCGAATTTCAATTAGAGAAATTGTTGGTGCGAGTGCAGGGTCTGTCCATAGTATTGTTCGTAATCTGGGTTACAGCAAGTTTGTTCGCAATGGATTCCTCGTCTCTTGTCTAAGAAACAAGAATGCTTGCGAATGGGCTTATCTCTGCAACACCTCACAGACGCTTCTAGGACAATTCGCCCCCGGACAATTCACCCCCGGACTATTTGCCCCCGAGTATAATTCGCCCCCGGACTATTCGCCTCCGAGTATAATTCGCCCCCGGATAATTTTTATCATAAAAAGGTACAAAAATATAATAATTATTTTTGTTAATGTAATGTATAACATTGTTTATTATAAAACGGTACAGAAATTAAAAATAAATCAAAAAATTAAAAGGAAAGATTGTTCGCGATTCCTCGCAGAAAATCTAACGGATCTCTATTCTCATAGTCTAGAACTATTGTTCTTAAACGTTCAGCAACAGCAGCATAAGTTTTATGTTGTCTGGGTGCAGGTGCTCCGGCTATAAATTGGTTTAATTGATAATTGTTTACTATTTGCTTCTTTTTTAGTGCGCTAATAAGTTTAAAAATGTTTGGGGAATCATCACATATTCCACGAAAGTGGCGATGCCAACCTTCTACATGATTATTTGTGCGGTGCATGTTCTGTGTAGTGCGGTGAAACATACTCCATAGATCAATGGGAAATTTGGGCGGACGCCTTTGACTACGTCCACGGCGACCAATATAGTTGTCTTCGAAATAATCTACAATCCCCTGAGCTTCTGCCGGAAAATTCTCGTTTTCTACCAAGATGTCAAAAATGTCTGGTACCTGTGCAGACGGTACAAAGGCAAGAGCTGGAATCATACGCACCCATATAGCGAAGACGTGGTCTCTTTGATAGTTAACCTATAAAACAAAATTAAGTAAATGCGATAATATTGCATTATAAGAGCAGACCTGCAATCCCGTTGATTGAACTTTTCTCCACATATTTTGCGCCAAGTGAAAGAAACATCCCGAAACTCGAATTTCCGGAAACTCTTCCTTGAACGCTTCTGTTGCCCCAATTTCAAAATCCACTAACAATTGTGTTGGTTGTAAGCCAGGGCAAATATGTTTTAATTCTCCTAAAAGTTTTCTGTATGTACCTTTCGTTTTGTTGGGTAATAAGGCATAAACAACTGGCATTATGGTTCCGTAATGCTGAACATGTATCGTATATAATTGGTAGAACAAATTTGGAACAACAGAAAATGTACCATCTGCATACCACTTCTCACTTCTCGTCAAAATATTCAGATTTGCTGCGGTTGTAAAAATTAACATTCTACCAGGCAACATACTTTGTCCGGAATCATATTGGAGGAATCGATGTTCTTCACCATTAATGGTTATCATTTGGTATTCGTGTGGGATTATCAAATGATCGACATCCATTGGAATCTGGGGAATATTATCTTCATTTCGCACACGCCGAACCATTTGTTTCATGGTATCCTTCCTAGGTAAACTACATAAAATGCTATCATGAACACCTTCTAAGGAAGTTGCTATTATTTGTTGTGTCGTTTCTTCCGTATTCCCTGCTCTTTCTTTCAGAGTTTGCAGTACATGCAAAGTACCCGGTCTTGTGGCATCAGCAGCATGATTATGTGGAACAACATTACGGATGACATTCGTGGAATTTCCTGAACATACAAACATTTTGATTAGATTTCAATAATTAACAATTTTTTTTGGATTTTGCTGTTATTTATAATATATGTCACTCACCTGCGGTTCAAACACGACCTTTACAATTTCCTCTTCTTTCACAGATCCATATACAATTTTCACCAGAGGCAGTTTTCTTCGAAAATACATACACAAAATTATCATCACACACACTTTCGTTTACCTTTTTCGGAATTTACGAAACTCATTTTTGTTAAACAACAAACGTTTCTGACAAAAATTATTGCTATAATGAATGGTTTACCTCATTGATTATTCCTTTTATACTGTAGAAATAACTTCTAATTTCTATACCCTTAATCACCCAGAAGATAAACAACCACAAATTCCTGGAACTCCGTATGCTTGATTTCTTATCTGATTACCTTAACTCCCTTAGTTACTTTCTAATGCTGGTATTTCTAATTACTGTCACTCACCTTTCTAACTATTCTAACTAACTTACCTATTTTCTGATAATGATTACTGTATTCTTAATTGTATAACGCTAAAGGTATTTTTTTGCTCCCATACACATTTATTATACAGAATTAAACGTAAATCAAATATGTAGTTATAAATGTATAATTTGTTATGACTTCTATTACAATTGTAAAATCATTATATTGGGGGCGAATTGTCCGGGGGCGAATTGTCCGGGGGTGAATTATCCTCGGGAGCGAATCGTCCGGGGGCGAATTGCGGGGGGCGAATTGTCCGAAACCCCTCACAGACTATAGGCAAAAGCAGTGATGATTTTCTTCTGTCAATAGTTGCTGGTGACGAAACTTGGTGCCATGACTACAAGTCATCCAGTAAGTTATCGTCGATGCTTTAGAAACATTCAAGTTCACCACAAAGAAGCTTAACACGCAACCTTCTGCAGGCAAAGTGATGTTAACATTTTCTTTTTCGACCATATAGGACCCTTCTCGGCAGAGTCTAAGAAACCTGGAGTAATTGTCAATGCAAATCTGTACAATAAACTTTTGAACAAGCTTCATCAAGCAGTAAGACGGAAACGTCCAGGAAAACTTATGCATGGGTTCATTTTGCTGCACTATAGTGCTAGGCCGCATGTTGCTAATTGGTAAGAGAAAATTTTCAACGAAAGAAATGGAGAGCTTTAGAGCATCAACCCTATAGCCCGGATCTATCGCTTTACGATTTCCGTATTTTTGAACCGCTGAAAGACGTTAAAAGGTCGTCATTTTGAGTCTGACGCAGAAGTACGGATAGGTATGGAAGCCTTCTTCAATCAGCAGCCACAAGAAATCTATGAGCAGGGTATACGTCGGTTAGTAAAACAATGGGATAGGTGCCTTAACTGTGACTTTCGACCTTGCAGGACCCTTGTTGATAGAGTTTAAGGAACCTGAAGTAAATGTCAGTGCAGATCTGCACAATGAAACTGTGAAGAAACTTCATGAAGCAATAGGACGGAACCGTCCAGGAAAAGTTACGCATGGGGGCATTTCGCTGCATGACAATGCTAGGCCTCATGTTGCTTATGTGGTAAAAGAAAATCTTCAACGAAAGAAATGGAGGCTTTTAGAGCATTCACTCTACAGCCCATTTCCCTATTTTCGGACCGCTGAAAGGCGTTAAAAGGTCGCCATTTTGAATCTGACGGAGAAGTACAAGTAGCTGTGGAAGACGTCTTCAATCAGCAGCCACAAGAATTTTATGAGCAGGGTATATGAGGGTTAGTAAAACAATGGGATAGGTGCCTTAACTGTGACGGTAATTATTTGTAATTAAATTGTTGAATAAATGTTTTATTAGGAAAAGATGGGTTTCAATTGAACACACCTCTTACAAACACGAAGATATACGAAGAAACACAATACGAAAGACCGTTTGTAATTGATAATATCAGATACTTACATAACTGTAAATCTTAAAGAATAGTGCCCAAATAACCATTGTTTATGCTTAATAATCTTTGAACCAATACCTTGGGTATTGGAAAACATGGATTTCTAGATACCCGAATAACCTATCAGTTAAGTGATAACAAATCTTTGTTTCAACTTGTAACTAAATGCTGTGTCTATATTAGTAATGCAGTTTTAACGATGTTCGGAGAAGTTATTAATGAACAACGAAAATCGTTGATTTATGTTATTCAGGTAACGAAAATTTAAAACTATATATACAACATAAAAATCTCACACACACATACACACACACACTTCTAGTACATGTTATAAGGTACAAAGGAATAAATGTTAGCATACACTCATAATTGATGCTCGTGCTTCTAAGAATTGATTCAGCGGCCTGATACAAAATCTAAAATTAAGAGTAGATATTCATGCAGGTTGATGATGCCCGTCTCAGTAAGTGTGAATTCATCGCCCCCATAATCATTTCAATGCAATGTGGATCATTCTTTCCGTTATGGAACAAACATCTACAAAAATTGACTCGACGCGCTCCCTATCCTCATCATGGAAAATTTGAACTTTTTGAGGCTTAAATGGATGCATATTATTTCTCCTTAATAATCTGCGAATTCTATCTTTTTGGAAATAAGTTTGGGATAATACAATTCGAAGGCCTGTACAGCAAATTCAAGAGTTTGCTGTTCTTGATGGACACTTAGTTAACTTGACGTCCTCTGATTTTTTCGGGGATTTAATTTATCTGTTTCTAGTAATCTGTGTTCTACACCTTGTATAGTTTTTGCATCAGGTTGTCGACGACTTGGAGACCTCTCCGCATATTCCCTAGCCGCACACGTCAGTCCACGCACATAATACTTTCAGAATGTCGACGTAATCTCAATTACAATAGTACGTTCTATTTTAAACACAAAAAGCAAAAGGAAATGAAAATAATGATATGTCCGCAATCGGCGTGGCAAACAAATAATGCAGGCCAACGATAAAAAATACTTTTTTAATAATTTTGCCTGATTCTTATGTTTTCGGGTGTGTTGAGTCCGTAGTAATAATAAAAGTCGTATCACCCACCATTTTTTCACATTTGAATATACGAAATATAAGAAATTCATTATTATCTAATATCTGTGCATTTTTAATATACTACAACATACAGTAAATCTAAATGTAATTAGGTTGGCAGTGTTGCAAATACTGCTCTTTGTTTTCCCACTTTGTTCGCTTACAGCTGTTTGTTTTCTTTCAGTCAACATAACCTCACTTTTCAGTTGTTCGCCAATGTGCTGTAAGTATGGCTAACCGTGGTTGTAAAAACTGTCCTAACAGTTTCTGTTATACTGGGAATTTTTCTTTTTAGTATACATTGTATATTGTAGTTGTAGTATATTTTTAAAAAGAACGCGTCAATTACGCCTATTGTACATGCAACCAACTATACCCACAACTAAAAAACGGAAGCAAACGTCACTGTGGTTGTGAATTATTTGAGTATGAAGGTTATATTGATGCAGTGTTTATATTAAATAAGTAAATTAAAATGAGTTGAACAACAACGACGATTATTATTGTAAAACATTAAATATCAATAACAGAAAACGGAAATTAAAATAAAAACAACAGTTACAACAATTATTTGAAATGGCCACCTTCTATTTCTAAACAACAATCTAAACAGTGTTGAAAAGCACACACAGCATTCGCAAGAACGTCGGGATTCAAGCTATTGCATTCGGTACGTATGCGATCTTTTAATTCATCAATACTATATATTAGAATATTTGTATAAATTTTTGATTTCAGAAATCCCCAAGCAAAGAAGTCATTGGGCGACAAACCTGCAGAACGCGGGAGCCACGGTATAGGACCGAATCTTCCTATGCAACGTCCTGGAAACCTGTCGTTTAGAAAGTTTCTTATAGCATTCGTGGAATACGGATGGGCTCCATCCATCTGAAACGACGGGTCATTGATGTTGAAGTTATCTATTGTCGGAATGATGTCGTTCCTTAATATCTCTAAAAAGTTGGCTGTATTGAGATTACCATCAATAAAATATGGACCGATAAGCTTATTTTCCACTATTCCTAGCCCTACGTTAACTTTACCAGTGTATTGACTGTGAGTTAAGTTTTGTAAATGGCAGTTAGTGCGCGACCAATATCTAAGGAATGAGATTAGCAGGATAATGGATAGTGGATAGATGAGGAATTATAATACACACCGAAAATTTTATCAATTGATTTCTCCATTTATTGTGAAAATTGCTTCATCACTAAAAGCTCTTATTTAAAATGTATTCATGTTCATTTAGCAAATTAAAGAAAGTTTCACAAAAGAAATTTCTTTTTTTCTTTGCCTTCATGGAATAGTTCTTGGTGATTCAAAAATTTCTACGATTAATATTTAAATTGTTTTAGTGTTATAAATTGCGGGGTTTTAGAAAGATTTTCTTCAAGGTAGCATAAAATATTTAATTTCATTTCTTCGGTTGAATCGTGATTACTTTTAATTCTTATTTTATGGGAATTTATTAAGCATTCCTCTGATTTAAATTTACTAACAGTGGTTTATATGGTTCGAATACAAGGAATAGGTCTTTCTGGATATTTTAGAGAAAATAAGTCTCTCGCAGTTCTTGAGCTGTTTCCATTTTGATACCACATTAGAATTTCCACTTTTTCGTCTATACGGAACACGGTTGTATAAAAAACGCAAGAAGACACTAAATAAAGACTAATTTTATTTTTTAACCTTAAAGTAATTTAATTGTTTTGGTCATAGCATGGTTTAGTTGTCTGTATAGTTGGTTGCCTACACAATAGGCGTAATTAACGCGTTCTTTTTAAAAGTATACATAGGCAATGTATACTAAAAAGAAAAATTCCCTGTATATGTGGTGATTGTGTAGTTAAAAAACATCAACGAAACACTACAGACTTTGTTAAAAATGTGTATTTTGGTGCAGAACTTGGTGATCAAAAAAAGCATTGGGCTCCACACCAGGTTTGCTATGTTTATGTTGAAGACCTTAGAAAATGGTCTAAAAAAGCAAAGACAGCTTTTAGATTTGCAGTACCCATGGTATGGAGAGAACAAAAAAATCATTCAGACGATTGTGATTTTTGTAGCATTGATGTTACTGGATATAACTCCAAAAATAAGAAAGTAATTGTCTACCCTAACCTTCCTTCAGCTATTCGGCCAGTCGATCATGGTGGGGGACTTCCTGTCCCTGAGCCACCACAGCAGATTGATGGCGTTTTACTTGATGAGTCCATTCAACCTGAATCTGTTGAAGGTGGACCGGATCAGGATGCGTTACAATTTTATCCAGAAAATTTAGAACCTCAGTTGTTTACACAAGCTGAGTTAAATGATTTGGTAAGAGATTTGGGTTTGACTAAAGAAAAAGCAGAATTGCTTGGCTCTAGGCTAAAAGATAAACATTTGCAGGCATCTGGAACATCTATTCACCATTATAGAACAACAGATCAGCAGTTCGCTAAGTTTTTTAAGCAGGAAGAGAATTTGGTTTACTGCCATAATATTGGTGGTCTAATGATTGAATTTGGAATCCAGTACAACAACGAAGATTGGAAGCTTTTCATAGACTCATCAAAAGCAAGTTTAAAAGCTGTTCTTTTAAACAATACTTATGCTCCACTGTCTGTGGCTCATTCAGTCCATATGACGGAAACTTACGAAAATGTAGACACAATTTTACAGAAAATTAACTATGAGCTTATCGTAGCTAATATGATAGTTCAAAAATCTGGGATGCCTGATGAGCCTTACAGTCCACTTCTTACACAACCATCTTGAACTTTTCCCTGACAACTTGGGCGATGTTAGTGAAGAGCAGGACGAGTGGTTTCACCAGGACATTAAGGTGATGCAGAAACGTTACCAGGAATGTCAACATGATGGGTGATTACTGCTGGTTACTTCACCGGGAACAACAAAATGCATCACATCGGAGAAAAAGTTACATAAGAAGCTTTAAAAAGAAGAGAGATAGGATATACAAAACAATAAGTACTTAAAATATATGTATTGAAGTGGTATATTGTATGTTACGTTAAATAAAATTTGTAATTAAGCAAACCTATAGTATCAGGTACGATTTTTATAGAGCCTACTCGCCCCAATTTTAAATACAATCGAGGTCATGCTGTTAAAGGACTGTGGATGATACAAAAAAACTGATGCCAGATACGGTTTCAGCACCCAAAAAATACATAAGATCAGCTGCATTTGTTTAAAAAGTTTTCACAAAAATTTTTTTGTAGGTCTGTGTAATTGTTGAGCATAGAGACCAGCGAGCAAACAGTGGCGAGCAAATGGATGCGAGCAAGTGGGCGGATACCCCGACCTTCACCAGCAAAACATTCTCTGATAGAATGCTGATCGGCACCGTCCGGCCCCATGCTGCTTCTGTGTGGTGCCTGCAATATAAGTGTCAACTTCGTCATATAAAATGCATTGTTTGTTATTTTGCTGGCCTGCTACATGCTCATGCATGCTCTCTGAAGGTAGAGTATACATATGTGCGAATCATTCTCTAACTGTTGCATGTGTGCGCGGTCTCATAGGCGCCTGTATCATGCAGCCGAACAGTCGGTCAATTAAAAATTGCATGTCAGCGCCTAACCTTAGTGACTTGTAAGTAATTCTCACAATTGTTTTACTTTACCTATCAAACGATGATGATAACAAAATGATTAGAAGATTCTTCTATGATACGGTAGTATCTTATCTAACAAATATTATAGAAACACGTAGTGATATCGATGCAACTTATTTGGATCACATGTTTTCATGATTGTTACGTGCGCGTGTGTAAAGTTTATAGTATTTTTTATGCAGTGTTGTAATGAAGTACGAAATAATTTTAATTCAGTGAGATAAAGGAAACATAGCCCAGGCGTTAACTTCTGTGATTTATTATCCAGGTGTGTTTCACAATGTAAAACTTGCTCTGAATAATATTATGCTTCCTAGAAAGAAACACCTACGTAACTGTTCTAGTAGAATTCCTTATGCAATAATTGAACAATTATTGTTCCCGATATAGAAGCAAATGACTTAGACATTTGAAACAACATTTTGTCTCAATAAAATAAAAGGTTAACACATTTAGTGTAAGGATGATGTAGAGCTCGCATGTCTTTAAAACCAAAAAACTCTTAGTCCTGCACTGCAAACGCCTCATTCACAGCAGCCTCCACTTCTTCATCGTCCCCAAAATGACTTCCCCGAAGATGTTCTTTCAATTTGGTGAACAGGTGAAACTCACAGTGGGGAGGGTAGATCTGACGAGTTTGGGAGTTGTTCTAAAATTTCAAACCCATCATTATCGATAGCAGCCATGGAAACACAACTGTTGTAAATGGGAGCGTTGTTTTGGTGGAACAGAACGCTGCGTTTCCATTTTCTTGGTTTTTGTACTTTAGTCTCCTTTTATAGTGTGACCACGTGGTAAATAATCAATAAGAACAACTCCCTGAGAATCCCAAAGCACTGTTGTCATTACCGCGAAATTTTCGTGGGGGCGGGGAACCACGATGCCGCCCTTTCATACTCTGCCGTTTCGACTCTGGATCAATGTGATAAACCCAGGTTTCATCTACTATTACACATCTTTCCAAAAATCCATCCAAATCCATGTTATTAATCTTAAATTGCCCGCAGCAGTGAGAAACCTGACCCCCTTTTGATCGGGTGACAACATTTTTGGAATTCAGCGTGACTTTGTTAAGACCCGAGTCTTTATGCAAACTTTTAACAACGCTTCCAATGAAAAAGCCACATGTTTCAGCAAAATATTTGACCGTAATTATTCGATTACTCAGTACCATAGCGACAACAGTTGTCACGCCTTTAATCTTTACTACATATAAAAATTGGTTTAATTCCCAAAACAACCTCGCAACTCCGCCACTGCTGAGGTAGAAAATTAACAAGTTGACAGATGCTAGTATCCTGGAAACCCAATTGAAGAAGGAGTAGGTTCAAAACAATTAATTAATTAATAGGCGCCACCGACTTATAATTTTCTAGCACCGTCCGAGGTGGTAAATGAGAAGTCGGACCCCAAGATAGATAATCACCTACCTTTATATCTTCCTATCTGTCATTTACGTAGACTTAAATCCAAATAATTTGTCGTAAAATAAAAGACAAGTTGCAACCAAATCTCTGTTTACTTAACCCTTCCGTGACCGTGCGGGGTAACTCAGTTACCCCAGAAGTAATTTTTTTTTAATATTTTCTTAGATAATGTATTCATGGCTTTGCCCGTTCATGTATGCCTCCAATAAACATTAGCGTAGGTTAATACATCATATTTGTTTGTAATTTTGCTTTTTAGAAATATTTTTTTAAGTTTTTCATCCTGGGGTAACCTAGTTACCCCGCACGGCCTGTCGTGCTTCACCGAATTGAATTTCTCGAACACGTTGAATTTTGCATAATGTGCTCTTAGTTTATATTATTGTGTACATGTGTAAGCGGTTCAGTGTTATTTTGCTATTCACAATGGTACGCAAATATTTGACAAACGATGAATTATGTAGCATTTTGGAAGCAAGTGTTAGTGATACTGAATATGAAATTAGCGAAGATGAAGAAAGTGACGTAGTGGATCATGTAGAAGAGGAAGTACCTAATCCTAATGAAGTTGAAGCTGAAGAAGAAAGTGTAGAGTTGCCTAACACATCGAGTATAATTGTTTATAAATCAAACTTTATCACAAGAAATTGCCATGCCTAATGTACAGCAGAGAAAATATAATTATAGAAATTTTCATAAACAAATAAATTACGCTATCACCTTATTTTTGGAACAAAATACTAAACAACCAGAACAGCACCCACCCGTAAATATTCCTCAAAATGCTGCAAGTACAAGGTGCTCATTCTGTCCTCGAAAACATGACGGAAAGTCAAAAATATCATGTCACATATGCGGAAAAGCAATCTGCAATGTCCATCGGAAGGAAATAAAAAAATAATTTTGTCTGGAATGCGAACAGTTGGAGAATTAATCATTTTACATTTACTTCATTTATTTAGAATATATAAATTTTTATTTGTATCGTCAGTAAATCAAATACTTAGGAGAACTGCTTTGTTGCATTTATTTTGACTTGTAATATCTTTAAAATAAATATAAAACAAGTAAAGTACCAAAAATTTTAAGAAAACCATGGGGTAACTGAGTTACCCCGCACGGGCTGCCACGTAAATTCCATTAGCACGGTCACGGGCGGGTTAATAAAACAACAAAACCCAATCACAGTTCTAATATTTCTATGCAAGAACAATGATTTAAAATAAATTAGTAGTCCCAATTTTACGTTACTAGAACGGAATATAACGAAACTTAAATTGGCAACACTCAAACAATTTTTCGGACTTTTATTGCGCTACACAACAATATACTAGAAATTTTTAGGGCATTCCGTAACTTCGAAGGCCTTCGCGTCACGAATTCAAGCGTAATCAAACGATCAAAAACTATCGTCAAGGCGTGAACTCTTACAAACGCAATATCAACCCACTATTGGAGTACCCTGTATATCTGCTTTAGGTAAAATTGGAATATGGAATATTACAATAGTATTTCATATGTACACATATCCCCAATTAAAGCCCTAATGACACAATTCTGTGACCCCAACCAATTAATAAATTAATTCTTAAATAACCATAAAGAAATCGTAAACAACAAGACAAGGTTATACAGTTTTTAAAATGCACTTCCCTTGATTAAGATGTGGCGGCAATCAGCTCGACCGTACACTAGACTCCCTATCTAGACCAGGCGTCCACTCGGTTCGGGAAAAACCTTCCCAAGGTTACTCGACGATGACAGCGTATCAATTTGAACAATACGTATAAATGTAGAGTTTTTCTAATGCTTCGCCTTAATTTCTGGAAGTCCAGCCGTACGAATTTTGCCTAAATTAAATTTATCGGAGATTAGAATGAAGGTTCGGGAAATTAAGATAAGACAAAAATTTTCTGATCATAACCAACCCACCAGTAGATGGGTACTGGCCTATCACTAAAAACATTTTCTTAACCGAAGTAAATTCTATATTGGAAATAAATTCCTGGAGATTTGCTTCCCTACAGCAATGCAGGAGCATTTCCCATGTAGTGACTTTTAAAGCGGAAAACTAATTTCCAATCGACAAACGATTTCAATAAACAATTCACTATTCACAATATACTTCCGGTAAGGTTGACAATGCTTAACCCACTGACTTAATTACGAAAACTGTCTTTAGAATCTCCTTCCCCCTCAACTTTTGAAACTCCAAAACGCCTTGCGTCGACCTGACAGAAAAGGTAACTTCGAAATAATAAAAATTCCTATAAGCTTGAGAATAACTAAATATGTATAAAGGGTTTCCATCTTTTAGGCGCGGAAATCGTTACACAGTTTTTGGTGGTACAGTACCTGCTGCATGTTGACACGACTTCCTGCCTAATTTGAAATCCCAGCACAAGTTCTTATTTACTTGATAAGACAGGGCAGAATCACCCAACACTCCGGACATGTCATTATAAATTTCCTGTAATGATAAACCCTTTCTGGAAAGGTATTTTATTACATCCCTTGTCTCATATTATTCCGTTTCAACAAAATCACCAGCACCACACTAATATTAAATGTACAACTTTTATAAACCAGGAGATAGGCACCTGCAACTTGGCATATGTTAATGTCAATAGCTGATATTTCTGGGAAAAATAGTATTCATTTGCCGGTTAATGCCTTCTATGTTAGGGACAATAATTGATGATCCATCTCCGTATGCTTTTCTAAAGTGTAATGCATAAAACTATATATTCATCTAAAGAGCCACTACTAATTGAAGTATTCTTGTTTAAAAAAATATGTTATAACTTGCTTATTTTACAGAAACAAATCTACGTAACAGCTTATGTCAAGCCGCCGTAAATATAACTTTGGCATCTTATCACTCACAAGGAAACATAGAAGCGGAGCTTGAAAATATAGTTAATCAATTCATCCATTTGAACAATTCAGAATGGTAATTTGTATATGAACATTCACAAAACTTTATATTTTAAATTTTATTTACGCAGGCCTGTCTGAATAAAGAACGTGGTTTTGATTTGGCAGCATTACTATCGCTGCGTTGTCTATTTCACCGAGATTCCGAAGAGTTTTCCATCGTCTGCAACACTGATGATAACGGTGCTTTCAAAAATATTGTCTTGCATCAACCTTACGTCAACTACATATTTCTAATCAAATTCCACGATAAACCAAGGAAACTAAACGATGAAGACTGGCTAGCATCCAATAGTGACTTTTCACTAGTTAGATGTCTTACTGATTTGGCGAACTTACCTTTTAAGTGCCAGCCGTCGACTAACATCTGTTTAATAATTTACACAAATAGTTTTGTTAACGAATCTGAAATTTTAGAAAAAAATCCACTTAATCCCCCGTACTATTTACAAACGTATACCAATAATTTGTATAAACTGAATGTTGAGAAAGTGGCAGAGAGCATAGTTCTACCCGAAAATCATAATTTAAACGGTGTTTATTTGTGTGTAAATCCAAATATCATTGGAACTGTAAACGCAGAAGAAATTGGAGATATGTGTATTGGTACACAATTAAATATCAGCGATATTATCGAAAAATGTACGAACCTAATTGCAAGCAACTTATACCAACGCCGTTGCTTAACAAAGCAAGTTATTTTGTACAAATTTGCACAACTGGTTGTTTCTAATTTTGAAATCAAATTCAAATCTCAGAATATGTTATCTTTGCATTTATCGCAGATTAATTCTTGGGAGGAAATCATCCAAGACAAAATTATAACAATCGTTGAGTCGAATAAAGAAACTTTAGAATTTTTATCTGAATATATTCGAAATAAAGTTAAAAACTTCTGCAACAATTCTAACTTCAACTCGTGGACAGAAAATCTTTCTAAGGGAGTACAAAATATGTTTTATCAAGAAAATAAGTACTTGAAGACTAAAATGTGTCACGAAAATTTACAGACTTATTTAGATGTTTATAAAGTCTTGTGGACTAATAAAAAATTACCAGTAATTCTAGAAATTAATAGTATTCAAGATTACATGAATATCCAAAAGGTTTTAAAATTGATAGACAACCCGTTTCGGGTGATTGTGGTAACTGTAGACTTGCAAATTTTACATCTGGAGGTTGGTGATAAGTTTGGAATTTTTGAATCCTTACAAGATTTAGATAGAGATAAAATACAAACTATTCTAAAATTACCAGCAAGCTTGCAAGGAAGAGCGTGTGATTTAGAAACCATTTTAGATGAAGCTATGTTTGCGTTTGTAAAATGCAGAGATATAATACAAATTCTTCTACGCAACTTTAACATTGATAATCAATTCAGACTTCCCAAAAATGTATTGGAAAGATGTTATTCGGGAGTTTTTATTGAACTGCATGTTTTAGACGAGATTCAAGACGAATGTTTTTTGATAGAAGATACTAACAAGTGTTTCGATTCACTGATAATAAAAAATTCGAAAATTTCTTATTTGGAAGATATTCAGTCTGTAAGTCCAGGAATTACTGTGTGTCAAAACATAGTTACATTGGAACAACTAGAGAAATTAAAATCAACATCCCGTGTGGTACACCATTTAGTCATACACAACATGAGGTATTTGGAATGGAAAAACACGTTGGGTTCTATTGATAAAATTAAAATGTATCGAGTTGAATTAGATGATGTTGAAGTAGATGTAAGTAATAATTTTTCTAAGCCCGTTACAATTATCAGTGGAGCTCCTGGTATGGGTAAATCTATCCTCATGAAAACTGTGCCCAAATACGCTCCTCCAGGCAAGTGGATTCTTAGAGTAGACTTAAATAGACATCAGAATTATTATAAAAGTTTTCATAAAACTAATATAAATGCTATTGCGCATTTAAATTATTTTCAAGAAGAGATTTTTGGAAGAGATGGTCCTAGCAGCGAGCTGACTCGAAGGGTTTTTAAAAAACTAGCTCAGTCTAAGGATGTTATTGTTCTGCTTGATGGTTTCGATGAGATATCAGTTTGTTACAAAGAAGAGGTAACTAACATAGCGAAGATGTTGCATAGCGAAGACTACCAAATATGGATAAGCACAAGACCTGTCATGAAACAGTATTTGGAAGATATTTTTAACACATTTTCTGTTGATTTAAAACCCCTGACTTTTGATAACCAGAAATATGTCTTAACTAAACATTTTAGTAGATCAATTTTAGATTCCGCGGATCTTATAGCAGAATTTGTTGAAAAATTATTAGAAATGTCTAAAAGCAACTTCAAGGGCGACCACGCCGAATTTCTAGGTGTACCATTACATACCAAATTACTGGCAGATGTTTTTCAAGTAGACTGTGAAAATTTTGTTTACAGTAACGGTGTCGCAACAGCAAAAGAAACCTTCGATTTATTATACTTATACGAAAATTACGTTGAAAACAGGATGAACGTCCTTTGTGACAAATTCCATGCGGTGGAACAAAACGACCGCGTCATGTTCAAAGAGCACCAATCCCTTTTTGCATTAAAACTTTTGTTTCCTTTTCACGATCATCAAGAAGTAGATAAAGCAGTAGAATATTACAGAAATAAACCAGACAAACTCCAACTTTTGCAACGGGAAGGACTGATAACCATTGACGAAAAACTGAATGTAAATTTTACTCATCGCACGTTTGCTGAATATCTGGCTGCAAAGTGGTTATCAGAAAATGTCCAAACCGAAAAGGTCCAAAATTTAATTAAAGAAAGGTTTAACCGAAATTATAAGTTTTTGTTTAATACTTTTGATCGATTCTTAGCAGTAGGTTGTTCTTTACATTTATGTATTATAAATAATAAAATCGAGGAAGCTAAAATAATAATAAAATCAGATCCTATTAGTTTTAGATGTACCGATAAAAGTGGAAGATCTATTTTGCATCTTTTAGCACTTTATGGTGTTGAGTTTCCACTGCTATTTCATGAATACTCACAATTTTATCCGACATCAGAAGGAAGTAGATTTTTAAATTTAAAATTGTTTGAGAAAGATGCCATGCTTAAAATTATTGAACAAATTCCAGATTGTA
Organism: Limonius californicus; assembly: GCA_014611495.1. NCBI lineage: Eukaryota > Metazoa > Arthropoda > Insecta > Coleoptera > Elateridae > Limonius > Limonius californicus. Next base: position 4,315 of record JABXWE010056181.1, on the reverse strand, counting down.
AAATATTGAATAATACAGAAGACATATTAGGGTACAATCCGTTGGATTATGCCCTAGCTAATAACTGTTTAGCTGTCGCTGAAAAGATCCATGAAAAATTAAAACTTACGACTATTAATGCTAATATTAACGTAAATTATAAAAAAAGTTATTTGGGTTATTGCGTTCTATTAAACTACACATCGTTATATAACTTGTTGTTGTCTTATTTTGTTTCGAAGGATTTTCTTTTTAAAAATGTGAGTGGGGATGTTACTGTTAATACTTACTTCCAAAACATATACAGCAATAATGCGTACACTAAAAGCATTTTAAAACATAAAATCGATTTCGGAACAATGTCCATTATAAATTTACTATCTAAATCCGGCTACACAACTTACATCAAAGACCATTATTCAGACTTGCATTACGCAATTATTTTCAATTCTAAAGATAACGTGGAGGAGCTTTTAAATGAAACCACAGAAATAAACTTGCAAGATCAGGAGAATAATACTCCACTCCATTATACAGCTTTATATGGACACAATCAAATAGCAAAACTACTTCTGGAGAAGCACGCAAAAGTTGATATACAAAACGACTCTGCAGATACTGCTCTGCATATAGCATTAAGAGAACATCAGACTGAAATTGCCAAAATGCTCCTTGACAATGGAGCAAGCGGAAATATTCAGAACAAAAGGGGGGAAACCCCTCTTCATTCGGCCATCCAGAGGAATTATCAAGTTATAGTTTACAAAATTGCAGCTTCAGGAGAGGTTAATGATAAACAGAATGACACCGGAAATACCCCGTTTCATTTAGCACTAAAAAAACTTCAGGTGGACACCGCAAGAATAATCCTTTCGAATGGTTCAGATGGCAACATAAGCAATAAAATGGGCGAAACACCACTTCATTATTCAATTCAATACGGTTATAGCGATATTGCGCAGGGAATATTAAGCAAAGGTGCTCTCAACGACAAGCAGAATATGGATGGGAATACCCCACTTCAGTTGGCCCTCGTACACGGTATGCCCGAAATAGCAGAGTTATTAATTTCTAATGGTGCAGATGTGGGGATAGAAAACCTGCGAGGTGAAACAGCTCTTCATGGGGCAAGTCAACGAGGTTACAAAGACATTGTCGAACAAATCCTTTCCAAACTAACAAGTGATAATAAGAAAAATATTGACGGTTGCACCGCGTTACACCTAGCACTAATGGAAAATGCGGCGAGTACGGCAGAAGTACTCATTTCGAACGGGGCAGACGTGAATGTAGGAAATAAAGATTCAGAAACTGCCTTGCACTGTGCAGTCCAGTCTGACCAAAATGACATTGTAGAAACAATGTTATCCACCAACGTAGCTACTGAAAAAAGGAATCGTGATGGTAACACTCCTCTCCATTTCGCATTAATGAAAAATGAAACTGATATAGCGGAATTGCTGGTTTCTCACGCTGCCGACGTAAATGTAACTAACAAGAAAGAGGAAACTGCACTTCATTGTGCTATGCAAAACTCTAAATCCGACGTAGCGGGTATGTTTATTTCTAAATGTACGCTTATTAACAAACAAAACGTGGAAGGCGAGACACCACTGCATTTAGCTGTAAAGAAATGTTATCATAATATGGTGCCATTATTTATTGCTAATGGAGCTTACATTAACATAGCAAATAAGAAACACGAGACGGTTCTTCATCTTTTAATTGAAACTGGGTATAATGGGCTACATGAAATTTTAGCCACCGGTGTAATAAATAGCCAACAAAATGATGATGGGAATACACCGCTGCACTTGGCTTTAATAACAAATCAATCAGAAATAGCTCGATTGCTTATTTCTAATGGTGCTTGTGTTAACACCGTAAATAATAATGCAGAAAATTCTCTTCATTGTGCCACTCAATATGGCTGTAGTAACCTTGTGATTTCTATTTTATCAAAAGATGTGGCTCTTGATAATACATCCATTCATGGTAATACAGCTCTCCACATAGCTTTACTAAAAAGAGATCTTAATACAGTGAAATTACTTCTGTCCGCGGGAGCGAATGCTAACATAGAAAACTGCAAGGGTGATACGGCGCTTTCTTATGCGCTTGAGAATGGTTGCGACAACATCGTTGTGAATCAAATGTTATCCAATAGTACTATCGATAATAAATGGGTTAAAGATGGTAATACGCTACTCCATTTGGCACTAATGAAGGGTCATTTGGAAGCAGCTGAGTTATTAATAGCTTATGGAGCAGATATCAATAAAGAAAATAGATAAAGGGAAACACCCCTTCTGTTGGCAATGCAGAACGGTTATTTAGATATAGCGACCAAAATTATATGTAAAAGCAACGTTAATGTAAGGAAAAGAAAAGATGGAAATACGCCATTGCATTGGGCCCTCGTAAGAAAAGATATTGAAATCGCGAAATCACTCATTACTAACGGTGCTAATATAAATTTGGGTAATAGGAATGGTAAAACTGCACTTCACTGTGCAGTGAAAAATGGTTATCATGATATGGTAATACAACTTTTATTAGCTGAAGGTGCAAACATTAACCAACAGGACAAAAATGGAAACACGCCCCTTCATGTAGCGGCATGGAAAGGTTACACGGAAACTGTAAAATTATTGCTTTTTAATGGTGCTGATATCAATATGAAAAATAAGAAAAGTAAAACTGTTATGGACTTGGCACATGAGAGGAGTAATTCTGAAGTTATGTCTTTAAGAAAGAGCATTGTGTTTGATAACTCTGTAAGAAATAAATTCTCCCGTTGCAATTTCTAGAAATGTAATAAACTGTTTAATATAGATTGTGAAATCGGTAATAAATTAGCTGTGACGAAATTTCAGTAGTCTGTCCCCATAAGCGGTTAGTGGTTTTTGGATAGACCTTAAGAAGTAATTTTTACAATGTGTGTTTAGGTCATTAATGCATCAAGTTGCCTGTGACTAGTACTAAATTATCGGAGACCTACGCCACAATCTTTGCTGTTTTATGATTAGATCACCCGAATTTGGTAATTATTGTTACCAAATACTGAATATCTATCAGAAATATTTGAATAAAGAATAAATAGTTTATTTTCTCGTTAATAATTGCCAGAACATGTACAGATATCGTAAAAATTTGAAATTCTACAGAAGACGAAAAAAGTCGTTATAAATTTACCTTTCATAAATCTGCGTTTTTAAATTTCATATTGACCTATCGTTATAAATAAAGGATATCATGCTAATTCTATTTGTTTTTAATAACGATAATAATGGAGATCTGGTTTTTGCCCAGGAGCCTAATACCAAAAAAAAACAGTAGATTGGAAACAAATATTTTTTTTTATTAGCTAACGAGATTATTATTTACAAAGAAATTTACTGGACAGAAAAGGATTTGTAATATCATTCTGAGTCACTGTATTCAGAATGTCGAAATTTTCATTCTCTTCTTTTTCTGCATCTGTTTGCCGTTTTGCTTTTCAATATTAATTTAAAACCACATACCTACCACATTGTGGCAGATATGCATTGGAAGTTGCACGACATAGCCAAACATTTGTAGTTTGAAAATACGTGGGGTATAGAATTTCGCCATCGTATAGGGAAGGATTTTCGCCATTTTTATATTTCAAAATTTGAATAAGCATTTTCTCTGAGTTAAACTTAACAATTCTGTATTTTGTTATGAAAAATGAATCCCTTTTGTGGAAACCTTCTTGGGCAATTTGGTTGTAAAGCGAGCTGTTTAGAATCAAATCCTGAGTAACCTGTATGAATTTACAGCTTTTTCCTGCTTCACTAATAAATATTTAAACCGGTAATAGATTGGCTCAAGTAGAATTCAATGGTACCATTCATTTTTCAAAAATCATTAAGTTTATGTTTTTGAATTAAAAAATAGAATAAAATTTTGTTTGAGAACTGCTGATAACACATAGAAAATGCACTTAAGCTGTAGAAGGTTATTACCGAATTATAAAGTAAATCCAAAGTGGCAAACACGTAAAAACTTGTCTGGCTTTTGATAACAACAACAGACTGAATATAAATTACTGACCTGCCTAATAGTATTGGTTTGTGGTAGGCGATTTTTTTGCACTTCTATCTTACTCTTCTTTGCATAACATGTCTTTGAACTCAAATTTTTGTTATTATTCTCAAAATTTTGGGTCAAATTTTCAATTATTAGTTTCTCATATCTTAAGGGTCCCATTGCCAAAGAAATGTTTTTTCTAGTTTGTATATATTGTAATCTACCATCGGATTTAATGTTTGTACCTATTTCTGATGCACCCTGTACACCTCTTCCTTAAATT
>JABXWE010056180.1:0-12187 GCA_014611495.1 Limonius californicus | reverse complement strand
ACTATAAACATTTTTATACGACAATTTTGCGTATATTGTATTCTTTTGATGTGAAGAACAATCACTGCTTAAAATATCTGCATAACTGTTAAATTCGCCCTGTATAGGGACTCTCAAATTAAATCAGAACCTTACATACAAGCGAAGAAAAGTCTTAGTAAAAGTAACATTAGAAAATGATCACTTTAGAAAGATGTATTTGAAATGTATGTCTTTTTAAAAGTGGTAACTAGTCATAAAAAAATACATTCAAATGACACGGTTTTAAAAGAAAGTGCTCACTTTGTTCGCTTTGTGGGACTGGTCACTTTTTCAGATTTCTTTCTATGTACTCAAATTTGCAATGCAGTTTAAACCACGATATTTGCCGTACATATTGGCGTAACCATATTACCATTTCATTCTATACGATTAACAATTTTAAATATATAGCAGAAAAATAAGAATGCGTCTTTTCTAAGTCCTTAAGAGTTCTTTACGAAGCGGTATTTGCAGGATATATTTAGTTAAATTACATCGCTGTGACGTAAGGAAACTTTGTATATATACTATTTTTTCATGTAGTTTCCACGGTAAAGGATTAGCAGCAAGAGTATGACAATTGTATGAACTGAGAGTATGAAATAAGACAGCAGTCCCAAACAATTTTATTATTGTGCATTTATGCACACAAAATTTGTCAAAAATAAAAGATCGTGGCATGCCCTGTTGAGAAGTGTTGTACCGTTTGTTTATACCAGGTACTCAACTAAAGGGCATCTCTTTCTAATACCAGGTTGTAAGCCAAACAATAGTTAGCACGTGTCGGTTCTAATGTAGACGTAAAACTGTATTACAGTTTTTCTTTCTGAGACGTACGGTCCTATACCTGCTTAAAACCTTTCACGCGTCTTAGAAAGAGATGTAAGTAGAAGGTATGTATTTACTACAGTTACTGCGCTAATCCTTTACCTAGGAAGCTACGTGAAAAATAGTATTCAAGATTATACATTACAGCCAATACAAGTACGAACACTATCCCCCTTTATTAAAAATAAACAAATGGTATTTAGTGTGCACAATATAATACCTAAAATTTGGCTTTCGGTTTCCCGGAACTACATTCTGTATATTTTTACATATGTAGAATTGTGGATAATTCTTGGTACAGTAACATACTATAATTACTACTTTTTAACTTCAAATTATTCGGAAAATCGATATGACTCAATGCTATTGATTGCAAATTTTGGTATTTATTTCAAAAACCCCGTATTTTCGAAGAATCTTAGGCAGCAAACCAAGGTCTCTTCATGGGCATGCCTTCATACCCAATGTGTTATATCTCTCGAAGTAAAATAGCTATTGAGCTTTTTTAGGAAACGGTTCTACAACACAGAAGGAGAATCGTAATACCTCATAAGGTAAACTTCTTCATTCAATCTCTTAGCCTCTAGGTACCATAAGCAAAAAATTTCAAATGGTAATACCCACTTTGTGGTACCTCCTTGAAAAACTCGTAGAAAATGCTCTTCAGCAGTAGTAACCGTTTTTTTCCACGCCTTGTTTCCGATAAAATTAAAGAAGCTCAAAAGGTTCTGCACCAAGTTTGGTGATTAAAATTTTCCGGAACAATGGATTGGTAAAACAGGACCAAAAGACTAGCCCCCAAGATCTCTAGATTTTACCCCATTACACTCCTTTTTATAGGGTCACTTAAAATCTGCTGTCTACAAAATTCAGTCTCAGTCCATTGCACAATTGCGACAACAAATAGTTCAACAGTGCGGAGCATTCCTTGACAAACCCTCCAAAAAGTTCGGGGATAGTTTAAGGGTAGATTTTACTATTTCCTAGAGAATAATAGAATTCATTTTGAACATATCATCCAATATTTTCAAATTTTAATTACAATAATTGGTTCAGAACCTTCAAAGCTTTTAATTTTTTCGGAAACAATGCGTGAAAAAAAACGGTTACTAGTACTGAATAGCATTTGCTACGAGCTTTTCAATGAGGTACCACACAGTGGGGGTTATATTTTGAAAATGTGGTTTGAGTTACTTAGAGCCTAAGGGCTCTTACGGGGAAGATTGCCCCCTCCATGCTGTAGAAACGTTTTCTAGAAAAGTTAAGTACCTATTTTACTTCCAGATATATATATATATATATATATATATTATTATAATTAATTAATAATTAAGGAGGAGGAAATAAAGATAAATTAATTTTAAATTTTCTTGCAACTAGCAATTATATTTATTAATTGAAAGATAACTTTTACTACGTTGAAAATAAATGGGCGCCAGGTGACAAATTTAAAACTTGCCGCCAAAATATTGAACAAAAATATAAATCCCAGGACTAGCTCTCGAACATGATTACTCAAAATCTCAGTAGTCGGATCTGCATATAACGTACTGGATAACTACGAGTAAATGGGCAAATACATCAACTACCTAAACGCAAGCAATTCCAGTCAGTCCAACAGCTTAGCCGGTCAGGGTATTATAACCTATAAATGCTTATAGAAAATGCTAAGTAATATTCGGCAGTTTTAAAATGTTGTTTTCTGTTGTCGCCTCAGTGCTCCTGTGATCTGTGCTTCCTGTCTGGGTACGTAATAATTGTATTACCTTTTGGAGTAATCTCTTCATACAAGTACAAATACTTATTATTTCTGTCCTTGACCTATTTAACAGCCTCCGAAGCAGCGTCCCAAATTCCGGTGCGCAGTTCTACCAAATCTCACAACTTCGAAGAGGATCAAATTACTCAAAAATTAACTTTATGAGTAAAACCAGCTTTCACTATCGTCAATGAAACTCGTTCGATTTAAAAAACGAGTTTCATTGACGATAGTGAAAGCTGGTTTGAACTACGAGATGATACATAGATACAATTTCATATCAATAGCATTTATTGAGTGTGATATTTAATGCAAAAACTTCTATATTTCATCATAAATCCTGTATTTAATCCTCATTTTCAGTTTGTAATTAGAATTAATATATTAGTTTGATAGTTGCATATTTAACTCGTAACGTTAGTTCGTATATAGCTACTTATTAATATGTTTCATCAATATATTTACTACAGTAATTCGTATTTCAGGTCTATTAATTATCACATATATGCAATTATTTTATATTTGACCTTTGTAGTAATAGAAGTTTATAACAGCTGCGTTCAGTTAATAAGCGGGCAATAAAACCGATCGCAGTTCGGCAAACTCAATTGCGTAAAAAAGAGACGACGCCTTTTAATTTTAGCAGCTCATCATTACAATTGAGTTGTGCTGTGACAAACGCGGATGTTTCAGAAATAGAAGTGTGATGATGGAATAGGGCCAAATATTATTAGTTGGTAGCTCTCTTCCAATTCACCTTCGTACAAAGGATCGTCTCATTTTATGACAACGGAAAAAAACGAATTTATTGCATATGAGGACGCTGTCTTATTGCAGTCTTGCCATACTTTATGTCTGGGCCCTCTCCTAAATTCTGAATTATTTTCATGCAAATTTATATATTTTTACGGTCTATTTGTAGAAGGGTTTCTTATTATGCTCACGAATTTATTGTTTCTTCTCTTAGCAGTTATCAAATAAATGACATCGTGAAATCAACTTTCACCTTGAAGAGTGACCCCCACAACATTTCTGTGAACTTATTTAATCTGAGCTTCATTTAAAGATTTATAAAGCAAAAATTGGGTCAGCGATAAGGCTTGGCCGGCTTGAACTAATCGTTGTTACATTCTTAAACAACTTCTCAATTCGTTATGAATGGAGCAAATACAAACAAACAGCTAAATAGTTTATTTTTTATTAAAGGGTTATTTCGCATGGCATGGTTAATTTATGTTAAGAAATTCTGGGCTGTGCGAAACCATTCTGATCGAGGTATTATAGGCAAGTGTTTTAAAGTAATGCCATCTGAAAATTTTTTCATATATGTTTTTAAAAATATATAGGCGTACCATGAAGTGATGTTATCCTGTTAACGGACGGTATATTCTACGGCCCAAATATAAATAAAGCTAAAAAATTTTTTTTATAATTAATGATATACTCTAGTAAATACTCTACCTAATAACTAATAATTATAATAGTTGCTCTAAATTTCCTACGTTAACTCTCATACAAACATCCGTACGTCTTAACAGCGATGAACGAATGCGTTCGAATATTCCAGCAGTATCTCTCATGGTTGCGCAACTTCAATCCGACGCCGCAATTCAAGCATGTCAAGTGCTTCCGTTTAGTACACCATACTTCTTAACTAACCCCACAAAAAGGACTCAAATCGGGAGATGTTGCTGGCCAGGCAATAGCTGCACCTCAACCTATCTATCATAATGGATAACCATGATTTCTTGCTTGACGGCTGAAATGCGTGGGAGCACCATCATCCATAAGCCACATGATATTGTAACATATGCATATGCAATTTCTTGCAAAAAATTAACATAAGATTGCCCATTCAATCTCGTAGGTAGAATATGGGATTCAATGGCCAATAATACCACACCAGACGCTAATGTAAATCCTTTGCTGGTGAGAAATCAGTCTAACAGCATGGGGATTTTCATCCGACCATCATCTGGTAAAACTTGCCTCACCAGTAAATAAAATCTTACTCGTAAATATACAGAACTGTGACCTATTTGGATAATCAGCCTGCTTGTACTGTTTGAAGATGGACAGATAAAATAACTGTTCATGAAGGCTGCTAACATCCAAATAAAACCAATTTGCTTTGTGCTCCCTACTGGATTATCTTTTACAATTTTAAGTATCTGTTCTTCAACGTCAGGATCACGATTTACCTGTATCTCATGACGAATTGTACACAAACGGCCAATGTCTCTTAATCGTATGTCAACTTCAAATTTTCTTCTGTCCGGAGCTGTTCTATTAGAAAAACGTTTATGGTGAAGATTCCGTGCAGCTACACCGTCCCCAGAAGCCAAACCATATATAAAATGCATGTCTGCATACTCTTCGTTTTTATCTCGGCAAACACTTATCATTAATAATTTTTTCCAATACGGCCCAGATTGCTTGTACTAAACTAATGATATTCAAAAAATGTCGTGTTCTTATGAAATATGCTTTGTTCATAACAATCTTGGAGAGCATTTCCAAATAAATAATTATACGATTTTTGCTTATTTTATGCTGTAGAATATACACCTAAAAAGATAACACAATTCATGTTACATCCTGTATAAGGTGACCTTGAATAAATATAGCGTAACCCGTGCTGTTCGCAACCGAGCTACGTAGATTACGTGATTACTGTAGAGCAGTGGTTCCCAAACTTTTTAAGTGCGACCCCCTATTGGCTAAAATTCTTTTCGTGAGCTCTTCATGTACTACACAACTTCATTCGGAATCAACGGCTAACTGGCCACCTGAAGCCATTTATTACCATGTAGTGTTTCCGGAAATTTTCGCCATATTCGGAAGGGTGCTAAACAGCACTGGAATGATTTTGAAAACCGATTCGGCTTCATATAAGAAGCGGACATGATGAGATTAGTCATCATTTCAAAATTCTGTGATGTACTGCTGACTGCAATAAATCGATAACAAATATTTATCATTAAGTGCAAGCTGTACTCGTTTTGTTAAAGATGGATCTGGCAGTGACAAGAATGCAAAGAAGAATAGATTGTACAGCGATGAATCCCAAATACGGGTTTACCGGTATTTCCCAGAAGCCCCAGTGCGTACTTTGTCAAGAAGTTTCGTCAAAAAAAATATGAAGCCATTAAAGCTATTTCGGCATTTAAATACCAAACATCCAGGCGTAACAGAGAAGCCTGTGGAATTCTTAGAAAGAAAGCTAAACTTCCTCCCTAAGCAGCAAGTCACTTTTACATCAGTAACCACTACTAATGAAAAAGCACTACTATTAAAATATCAAGTTGCATTTCGCATTACAAAAACCAGTAAGCCGCATACAATTGCGAAAGATCAGATTTTACCAGCAGCTGTTGAAATGGTGCAAATAATGGTTAGCCGAAAAGAGGCTCACTAGCTGAAAGCGATACCCTCTCTAATAATACTATCTAAAGAAGAATAAGTGACATGGCAAAAGATATTGGAACGCAAGTTGTTGTCATTACAGATGCACGGATATTTCTAACTGTACCTAATTTATAGCATTTGTAAGACACAATACTGCACATGGTATTACACAAGATATTTTATTTTGTACTCCATTATAGGTCAATACCACCCCAAAGTGTTTATTCGACACTTTCATGCAAAGTACTAATAAGTTCGAGATTGACTGAGCAAAATGCGTTCCCATATGCGCCAAGGCTATGACAGGTCATCTGATCTTAATGTCAGATTTAAAAAGATTATACCAAATGCTACATGGTTACACTGCTTTTTACATCGAGGAGTTCTTGCATCAAAATCTTTACCTTTTGAAATTGATTGTATTTTGAAAAATGTCACTAAAGTGGTAAATTCCATCATGGGAAAAACATTACAGACTCGCATTTTTCGAAATATTTGTTAAGACATGCATTCTTTATACTCAAATCATCTTTATCGCACGGAATTAAGATGGCTATCCGGAGGTAACATCTTGAAAAGAGTTTTCCAGTTAAAAGTGGAACTTTTGATGTACCTGCAAGATAAGAATCGGGAATATGAGAACATATTTTCCAATTCCCTTTGGCTGCTTAGGCTAGCCCTCCTTGCTGACATTTTGGAGCACTTAAACACTCAGAACAGCAGTTTGCAATGCCGTGATATTAACATAATAACAGCCACGGACAAAATTTGCGAATTTATGAAGAAACTTGATTTCTGGTCGACTTCAATTAGAAAAAAGAAGTTTGATTCATTCCAGTGCGTTCAAGAACTCATGAAAGCCTTAGTTAAGAATGATAATATGATACATTTTGAGCACATGTTTGCAGATATGCAAGTTATTTTAAAAACTTCAAAACTATAGCTCATTGTCTACTTCCTCAAAGCAACTAAAAACAGTTATGAGAATCACAGATGAATAATGAATCCGTATACAATTCCGGTACACAAGGTGAAATTTCGACAAACATAGATGAAAAACTTATTGTAATATCATGTGATGGAATGTTGAAGCTAGACTTCTTTTACCAGAGTATAGATCAATTTTGGACCAAAAGAATGTAAGAATACCCCGATCTTGCGGACAAAGCTATATAGTGTTTGGTTCCATTTGCTACATCATATCTGTGCTAATTAAGTTTCTCGTCTATGACTGTCATGAACACGAAAGTAAGATATGTATCGAATATACAGCAAAGATTTGAAAAGTTAGTTTTTGAAAAACATGCACATACGTCGCATAGATGTTTTTACTTTGCAACTTGTGTTTATGTTGTATGTGTATTATGTTATGTGTGTTGTAACTTTATGTTTACAGTTATTTATGTTTATGTTCTCGCATTTATTGAAAATTTTAATATTATAAGTTCGATTTATTTTTGTTTCCTTTGTGAAAGGCATAAATAAATGTCTTGAAGAGGCATTTTTTTTATTTTGGACATCCTCTCGCGACACTCCTAACCATATATCGCGACCCCCATGCTTTGGCAACCACTGGTGTAGATAAATTACATATTGTGTTTTCTAAAAAATTGTTAGAATCTTCTGAAATATGTCAAATCTCAGTTAACGAGAAACATAAAAATCTTATTATTTGAAAAACTAAGATCTTCAATCCTTAATATTGAAACAATATGTCTTTCCACAATTTCCTCCAATGCTGCCTCTCGTCATCTAAGGAAAGCTACTTTTAAAACTTAAAAAGCTGGTTATCCTACAGATACTACTAAAACAGTTATTTTAGCTACTTTTTTGTTGCATTTCACACAGATTTAAGTGTTTATCTGTAAAATAATTATGATAGTACTGCTACTGGGGCAAATCCAGAGAGCAAACAAGAAAGCAATTAGACAGGGTCTCTTATTGACAGCCTTTTTGTCCCACTGCTGGGCATCGGCCTCTTCTCTAACACGTGTTTTTCCTCAGCGCTAAGGTAGAAACACAGGGCACCTACAGTTTGACGTCGAAACAACAGAAATTCCAGAGAAGGTTTTTAGCATTCAGATCCCACGGCTGCAAGCGGGATTGGGAAATTGTGTATGGTGGGTTGCAGACGAGATTTTTATAAATCTGCATAATGAAGCTTAGGTTTCGAACACAAGCCAGAATCGACGTATTACTCAGAAAACGAGCGCTCTACCAACTGAACTACCACCCACACTACAAGGTCTGTACACGTACACCATTAAATAATGAAGAACTTGCTACTTTAGCAAGGTGCAGCAAAATAAATACAATGGTTAAACGGAATATTTGAAACTACAAATACAGAATATACAGGATTAAATCTTATTACTATTTTAAATACAGTTCCTTTAAAAAATAACTTCGGATTCTGGACTTGATTGATTGATTGATTTGAAACTGGACTTACGTCAACACGTATTTCTTCCCGATTTTCAGCTACAGCAATTTTTTTGCATCTCGCTACTGCTACTTTTCGTTTCTAATAGCAAGCTGCCTCCGGAAGCTACATAAAAACCAACTCTCTACAAGTAACTGGCTGGTTCTCAACTTTGACAATGGAGCGCTTAAATCGTCGTGTCAAATTTCAGGTTTTCTGTAATTAGTTTAACTAAACAACGAAGAAAGAAATTGCATCGTAAAATCAACTTTCATATTGAAAAGATACTTCACCAAAGTTTCCGGTGGACTATTTAATATGAATTTAATTTAGAGATGTGGAAAGTAGAAATAGCGGCAGTGAAAAGGCTTAGCATGGTTCAACGAATTCCTGTTGCATTCTAAACAAATTTCTTAATTCCTTTTCTTTTGTTACAGTCGTCGTTAAATCGTGGAAGCTTCAACTCAGAACCATTTAATACATAGATCATCTAATATATCCCCCATAGTTTTTAAATTGATTATTGGGAAATTGTTTAAAACTGACGTTCAGGCGTGGAATAACGGTTTTAAATGAAATTTCCCCCTACACCCACTGCTTGTTTAATTCGATTGTACAAGAAAATAATTCATCATTCCCATTACTAAGCGTTTTTCTACAGTATCCTTCATACCATCACCCTTTCACAACCCAGAAATGTTCCCACCTATTATAAACAACTTTCTATTATTTTCCCGTCAAGAAGAACGCTCCCACATAAATTTCATTCATAAAAATCTGCGGTTAATTTAAAGCCTCCCAACTAGAATTATGTTGTTTTGATGTTGTGATATTCCAGATTCCCCGTTGTGCGTATTTTTGTTTATTTATGGTGCGTGAGGGCTAAATAATTTTTAGCGTGCAATAAAGCAGCGTAAATTGACACCCCACGCTGCACCCGCAAGCTCTGGAGCTCGCGTTAAACAATTTATTGAACTTGTAATTCGCTTTCCTGATTGGTTCTTGTAGCACCTCGTAAATTGCACCAATTTGTCCCGGTATTTAATGAGAACTTATCCGCGACGTAATTTGTTGTTTGACGAGGGTTTAAGTAAATATTTGGCCCTTAAAGGGCGAAGCATGTTCGTCTAAAATATTGAAATCAAAATTAATCTGTCCTGAATTGCTGGTTTATGATCTCGACGATTTGCAATAATTATTCTGAAACGTTTCGTGATCCCAAGACTGAAACAAGCCGATAATTAAAATTAAATTTATAACGATTAAAAAAACACTGACTTTGCTGTACATCGAACGGTATCGACATATTTCCAACAATACATTGACGGCAAAACTATCAAAAGGAACTTTTATTCTGAGTACGCTTGCAATTTGGATCGACATTCTAAAGTCCAATTATGTTTTACTACTCGTAATTGTAAATGAAGAAAACCGTTTTTCAAATTCTCATACTTCTTACTTGAAACACGTATCTAATTTTCGTTATGTAAAATGCAATTAGTCTCCTTTAACATTCGACAAAATAAATTGTCAGTGGCATACTGACCTTGCAGTCATAATTAAAGCGATTTATGAAGGGCTAGCAACCAGTCTGAAACTATGTACTTCTGTATTTTAAAACGGTTTAGGATAGTAATATGAAATTCCAGGGAATTTAATTAGATATTACCAACTGAACCCGTGGACAACGCTTGGCTACTCTTGAAAATGTATATTTTACAAGGTGGATACCTGTATGGGTAATTGTAAAATTTCTGACTTAAATATGAAAAATATAATATACCTTTTAGAGGGCTTTCAGTGCATTTTAAAGGTTGTACATTGATGCTGATCGTTTATACATAATTTTTCTGAAATTTATTTAAGATAATTATTTGACTGTCCATTTTCTTTAAATTTAGTAATTAAAGTGCCCTAACAACTAAAATTTTAGATACTATTGACAGTTTGAACAATTTTATATCTTGCAATATAGATTGGTTAATTTCAGGTATTTTAAAAGTTTTTCGATATTATTTTTGGTAATACCCATCTTTTAGAACGTAAAAACAGTATTTAATTGTAAATGTAAAATAATGGTCTTAAATAGGCTGCTACAAATCACTCTTACAGTACCCGTTCCACAACCCTAATGTAACCGGTCCGCGAAAACTTTAAAATTATAAAGCTAGTTTCTTGGAAAATCTAGTACAACTAGCAGTACATATGTATAAGTTTACCTGGACCGACACCGATTCTTCGCCGCCTAAACAGTGCAATGGCTATCAAGCATTTTTCCGCCACATTAATTGGGTTGCGAAACTCTCATGCTTGTCAGCCATATTTTTCCTTATAATAGAATTATATTTAAGCCTTCAAGGAAACAATAGTACCCTTTTCAACTTATACAACAAAATTGATACAGTTAGAAGGGAAACAACTATATGATATGTTACATTCTTTATCTGATCTGATTAATTCATGAAATCTATATCCACAAAGAATATCAGCAAAATTTTCTTAATTTTTCTTATATTAAGAAAGTATTTTATAGTTCTTTAAAGAAGCAGCCCTATGCTGGAACATCGAATTTTTAAAGACCGTTATCCCTCCCAAGACAATGGCAAACCAGCGAGGTATTTTGCCTAGTAAAGCTCTTCTACAGTAGAAGTGTTCTCATGTTCAGAGGTTCGGAGCCCACGATAACTTATGGATCTGGTATGTCTGAAGTTCTTTAAAACGCGCAACGCAGGGGTAGGGGAGAAGATCCCTAAGTCTCGTAGGGTTTTAAATATTTATTTAACGAACGTATAATTGTTAAACGCGAAAGTTACGGATTATAAAGTAAGTAAAGTAAAATTCGGTTCAAAATTAATACTTATCTACTATCCTAATACTAATATTAATCCGTAAAATATTATGTTTTCTAAATGCGCCGAAAACTGTTAGCACCGCTTCCCAACTTTTTATTTGTTTTTTAAATTTTTTCTTGATAACTATGGAAACCCCTTTCTTTCCTCTTTGTTCTTTCGGCACACCACTCCAGATATGTACGTAGGGACCTATCTCTTCTACTCCTGTTCCTTTTTTCTTTGTTCAGTTAATGTGATTACGTCCATATCTTTCTTCCTTATTTCTTCAAATATTTCTTGTGACTTTTGTGTGAGACCTTGATACATTTAATGTGTTTAAAATTCTAACCCAACATTTACAATGATTTTTCCAAATGTTGCCTTAAATAAATGGTTTCTGATTTAAGGCAGGTAAAATTCTACAATGTCAAGCAATCATGTTAGAAACATTGTCACACCTTTAATCTTTACTATATACAAAAATTGGTTGAATTACAAAAACCACCTCATCACTCCGCCACTGTTTAGGTAGACAATTACACATTGGAAGATGCCAGATTCCCGGAAACCCAATTGAAGAAGTAGGTATTAAAATGTTTAATATGTTGTTTGTAATTATTTATTAAATTATATTTTAACTCGGGACTGCAGTAATGTACACGCAGGTTTTACTATAATGTTCAGTAATTTGTAAATTAGTTATTCATGTGCTGCAAGTTTGTTTTAATAACCTCCCAGTTTGTAAGTATTACGTAGATCATACTGTTTTATTGAGGTTATCCTCGGCTTCTCATTTTGTTACAGTTTGCTCTGATGATGGAATAAAGTTTTCTCCGAAAGCTTAGCTAAATAAACAAAGGGTGGTTTAATTTATTTGCCCTTGGTCGATTACCCCAACAACTTACATCTTAAAATTTA
>JABXWE010056176.1:0-10934 GCA_014611495.1 Limonius californicus | reverse complement strand
ATTGGCCTATACACAGAAGAAGAAGAAGAAGTAATAGTGAACTAGCTATAGAAACACTTGTACTGATTTACAAATGTCTGCTGACCAAACTGTTGTAAAAGCGTATCTTTTTTTGAACTGACATATTTGAATAGTGGAATGTGCTTATACTAAGTAACAACAGTACAGAAATCTTGTAGTGGAAACTGTTCTTCTTTTCTACCAACCAATACGGTATATGTTGTGACCGAGTGTTTAGTGTGTAGACTAGGAGCAATGAGTTAAGTACGGGTAGTTTCGGTTTACACTGCAGTTCGGTTTCTGAATCAAATGGCGTATACCGAATCGGCGTAAAATAAATCCATTTATAATAGGACTCATTAGGTTAGGTCCACGCCATCGTAGAATACGCCTACTTTTGTTCCGTCTATAAGTTATTTGTGTTGCGTTTTGTGTTGTAGATTGCTGCGCAAACTGTTTTATTTAACTGCAATTTCCATAATCGTAGTCAACGTCGATGGAGACTTCTACAGGTATAAGGACGTATCTGCCCATCGTTTATTATTTGAATCATTTCTACGTTCTTTTATAGCGTGCTTTTTCATCACCATGTTTTATTGCACTTTTATTATTAGACATGGGTTTTTACATTCGCAACTGAATTAAAAGGTTAAATAGATTTTTCGTGAACATGTACGTTGCATCAGTGCGATAAATAAAGGGAACGTTCTATCACCCTCAGACACAACACACGCTACACGCAAGCGTGCGGCGTTATTGTGAAACGACGTAAATGGAACCGTCGCAAACCGAGGACTACATTTATATGTAGTTATGAATAACTGGGGCTGCCTTCAAACTGTGTAATAATCAAGTTTATTGAAATAGTGCTTTCTGTGAATTAATTTACACACAACTGGAGGCTAATAATGTACTATTGTTTATGTTGAACATGTTCTTACACTATGCCGCCCTCTATAAGGTGCATTACATGACTGATATATTGATGGCCTATAGTAGTGTTAACTAACGTAATGGTCAGAGAGGTTGATTCCAAGACCAGAAATTGTGTAGCGATAGAAAAACTGGAGCAGACTTGAAACTGTATTTAACGAATACTATTAAAAAATGCAAAGAAATGCCAGAACTTTCCGGAACCCCATTTCGTTAAAAGATTTCGAAACGGAACTTAGTTCTTGTTTAAAATCACCAAACAATAGAGAAAAATCATACCTAGTTATTTTACAACAAAACACGAAATAGTTGGTCGCTTAAATCGATCCTCCATATATACCCGTCCGACGATGGATAGCGGGCGGCGGAAGGTAGAAGCACGGTCAACAGCCGTCCGTTATACACGACAACAACGTATACGTCACAAGCATTTTGTGTTTCGTTTTTCTTTAAGCGTCAACTAATTGTGTGCCTGCAAGACCTCTGTATATGAGTAGTAACTAAGAATTTGTGATTATTTTGTATGTTGTTGGATTCTATAAGATATACGGCAGGGCTATTAAATTAGTTGCTTATTTATAGTGGCGTTAGCTAATGTAATTACCAGGCAGATTTCAAAAATAGTTGTTAAGTCGTTAAGACTTAGGTATGCAATGAAAGCAAAACTATAGCTGAGTTGAAATCATGTACTGACTATTTTAATATCATTGAAAGGGGGTTTCTGTTGCAAACTAATAATAACATACGTGAATAGTAACTAAGAATTCCTCGCTACTTGTGTAGAGAATGTTCTTTTACATTATTATAGTCTATAAGGTGTCAGACGGGGTTTCTATGTGGATTGTCTCTAGGCACATGTTGGTATATGGGTAGCCAATAGTGACATTGACCCTATTCTATTCTATTTCTACATTGACAGGGCCCAGATGTGCAGCACTCAGACCTTTTGATCCATTGTGCATCCTGTCTGTTGCGTCCCTCATTAGAGCAGATCCGACCTTTGATGAAGGCCAGGATCTGTCTCAGTGGGGCTCTTCGAATGTCCTCAGGTTCTGGAAACCAGACCCCCAAGGCCCTGAATCTGAGAGTGGCAAGCGCTGCACACCGACAGAGTACATGAATAGAGGTTTCTTCTTCTGTTTTACGCTTCCGACAGAGGGCATTGTTTCTGGTTCCCATTGTGATTAGGTGTTTGTTCAGATGGCCATGGCCTGTTAAGAGGCCTACTATGGCCTTGATGTCTTTCCTCCCCAGATTTAGTAGGAAGTCTGTTTGCTTTTGGGCTGGTCCTTCTATGAGAAGTCTCGCTTGCCTAAACGGTTGTTGTTTCGACCTTTGGACATGCTGATGCCTCAGTCTGTCCTGTATAGTGGCCTTAATCGAACTTTGAGGTACACCCACTGCTGGTTCGGGTCCCTAGAGGTGCTCCAAGGAGCCCATCCGGGCCAGCCGATCAGCGTGTTCGTTACCCTCAAACCCACTGTGTCCTGGTATCCAACACAACGTCAATCTGACGTTACGCTGCACCATCGCCTGTAGTTTTCCCAGCATTCTAATACCAGCCGCGAGGTTTTCTTAGGATTGCTGAGCGATTTGAGAGCCGCTTGGCTGTCTGAGTATATCGTGATGGCCAAATTTTGGTATGCCCTACGAGTACATTCATCAGCGCATTCAGAGATAGCTACTACCTCCGTCTGAAACACTGACGTATGAGTTCCCAATGGTGTAGATAGTTCTACTCTTAGGGACTGTCCAAATATGCCTGCTCCAGTTCCGCCTGCCATTTTGGATCCATCTGTAAACCAGATTAGTCCTGTATTGGCAAGTAGATCCTGGGAATTTTCTGCCCATTCCTCGTCGGTGGGAATGTTGATTTCGAAGTTTCTGTCGAACGTATACCTTGGTACCATGCGGTCTACCCCCATGCAGCAGATCTCTGGTGCACTGGATAGTATCCCGCAATTCCCCATGTTATAGCCCACGTCCTTCCAAAAGTTTAATTGCTTTACTCTCCAGGCCGCTAGCAGTGCCTCCAACTTCACTGCCATTGGCAGTGCTGGGGGCCCTATTAGCGCGTCGAGAGCAGCTGTTGGTGTTGTTCTTAGTGCACTCGTAATGCCCACACAGGCCAAACGCTGCACTCGATTGAGGATTGTTCCCAGTCTTTGTGTATCTGCGCCTTTCCACCAGATAAGCGCTGCATACGTGATGATGTGTTTTACCATGGTTATGTACATCCAGTGTACTACCTTTGGTTTGAACCCCCCAGGTTGTGCCAAAGGCACGTCTACAAATCCAAAAGGTTGCAGTTGCCTTCCTTCATTGACTTCATTGACATTGACCCTACACCTATTGTTAGAGTTTGATTTATAGACCAGTAGTTGTCACTTATGGATGCATTAATAGATAAAAAGTGAGCTAACTTGAAACTGTAGACAGTCATAGTACCAATGATATTGAAAAAGTGTTCTTTTTTGCGAAATAACTTATTTCTTAATAATAATTAAAAACATACTATGTAAGTCTTCTTTTACTTTACTATCAACTAGAACTTGTACGGATTGATGTTAAATTGGTTGCCTGCAGTGGAATTAACTAATGTAATTGTGATTGAGTTTTATTCGAAATTCAGCAACAGTTGCTTATGTGAAACTGTTTAATATATAGTGTTGTTGGAAATGATTTCTTTGCGAACTTACCGAAACTTGAATAGTAACTAGCCGTGTGTTGCTATTAAATGTCTTTTCTCTTACCATCATTTAATGTAATTAAAGTATGCAGTAATAGACTTCAACCTGTATGTTATTGTTGAAAAATTGTAGTACTTCATTAAGATTGTATCATTTCTTATGGAGGAAAATGTCCTTCTTTTTGTCAATTTATTCTGATGTGTATGACGTGGCTAGCAAAACTGGGTTGGCTCAGTGGTGCGAGAGTCAGGCTTTGTATGCTTTCCGGTTTGGATCATTCCGGGGGTTGGAAATGTTTGTAATTCCCTGGTTAGTTGGTACTGGGTGCCAATTTCCATTTGCCGCTGGGGATCAAATTAATGGTACCCCTCGTGCTACGGTCACACTACAAGAGTAACCAGCCCAGACACGAATACACCTTACACCAGGCAGATTAAGTACCGTTACGGTAACCCGCACAGTCGGGCCTTGTTGTACATTGAACAAACTAGCCTAGCCTTTCCAAAGCGGTGGATCTACAAGGCCTGTGAAAACTCCATAATAACAATAATGCTGTGGCTGCTAAATTGGTTTCCTATAGTAGCGTTAATCAATTTACATTGTAGAAAAAGAAAACCCAAAAAGGAAATTTTTTAACATTGTTGTAAGAATAGAGGATCCAAAACATGTTCATATCATGTTAGTTAAGGAAAATGGTTAAATATGGTTTTCATAAGTGATGTACTTTCCTTGGGAAACCGCATAGATCAATATATAGACAGATTCTGCTTCTATATCTTATTAGCTAGGAAGGTTGTAATTTAAAGCTTCTCAATTTGTGTCATTGAATGTTTTGTCGCTCCATCGTGTTAAGTGATATATATATATATATATATATATATATATATATAAATTGTTCCTTGCTAATAGGGAAGGAAGGGTAAATAATTTAAAATATAATAAAAACTATTTAAAGTACTTGTACTGCTTATTATAGAACTATTGCAAGACTGATGCACTCAATAAACATCTGATAAAAAATTAAATTCGGCTGCTTATACCGTGACATACAACTATCACCGGGTTTTCATTCAGAGTCGGCTGGAAAACTTTATAGAAAACGTTTTAAAGCTCCTTTCTTTCTTTGTCAACTCGAAGAGCATGTGTTTAACAAGTTAACAGACCTATTTAAAACTTTCGGTAACCTTATCTAAGTTCACCTAACTTTGTCTGCGTAACAAGTTTTCCTGGAGGAGCTCGTTTCTTTATCTTACACAGTTATCTTATTTAAAGGGAGGAACATAAACATGTGTCAATGGCTTTCTCTATACTTCCAAGCTGTAAAGTTAAACTTTATATCTAGAGAATGAAAGGTATGGTGCAACTATTTTTTTTTCTATATAGGGTGCTATATAAGTGCGAAAAATTTAGTCGAGTTATTCTTTGGACTATTCTAAGAAAACGGTCCTTCTAACATATGTCAAATGTAATAGAATATGCAACCCATTTTACAAATTGACAATCATCTTATATTAATAATAATATGGTTTACATGTTACATAGATAAGTGTATGAGAAAGTAAATTGGTAAATATAATACAGAAATATTTAATTTAAATATATGTATATACAGTTTTATAAATGAATGTAACACCGTTTAGTAGACGTTTCACACCTCCATAGTTTTAGAAAATTACATGCAGTGGTTTTCAAATACCGAGAGTTTCTGACAACTAAATAAGGGTAATTGAGATACCTTATTACTATGACTATATTCAGTGGCGTACATCACGGAAATATAATTTAGTGTTCTGTCATCTTCTAAGCAAAAGTTTATGTACATGATTTTCACAATTACCTCGCAAAACCATAAAATTGGTACATGTATATTCAATTAATTTATAGTTAGTTCATGTAAGAAATTTCGCTTTTCCTTATTTATGATCTAGTTTAGTTTAGTTGCTTACTTAACCTTCTGCTTGACAGATGACAGGACACTACATTAGATTTGCGTGATGTAGGCCACTGGAAATTGTCATAGTAATAAGGTTTTTAAACGATCCCTACTTAGTTGTCGGAAATTCTGCATATGAAAACAACTGTCATACATACATCTTGACGACCACTTTTTCTTTAATTGAATTAAATTAATCAATGTTGCCTACGTCTGACAATACTACGAGCTATCAATTTAGTTACAACTGACGTAAGATGTTTTCAAAAATGAGTAAAGAGATTTTCTGTTACAATTTTTGGCGAACGCCGCATAAATACGGCTGCAGTCCCCAATTTACATACCAGGCGCTATAGAACTAGAAGACCACCGTCTGAAGAACATTAAGTCGTCTTGAAACTTTCTTAGAAAACCAAAGTAAATTCGTTAATTTGGGAACGATTACGAATATTCAAAAAAAAACTAGCAGAGTTAGAGGCAGTGAATGAGATTCCTCATGCAAGTCAAAGAGATCTAAACATAAATGTGAGTATTACATTTGTATTTTGATTGAGCGAGATCCAGGATGCGGTTTTTCAAGCATCTCTGCACTGTAGCCATTGTTGGCAGAAAACTAATAATCTTACAAACGGCAAAATAATATACAATGCGGTATCTACATTAATATCCTATTTGGGTTGCATACTCGGATCCTAAGGCACTGTTAAATCGAAAAATTTTTAAAACCACTCCCATCTGTAATTGCAAATCTTCCGTTTTCATAAATGAATATTGGATTCAAACTGTTATAACTGATTCAATAACGTTTAAAATCGGCGTCACTGATGGCGAACGCTGTTTTTCAAATCTTGTCCGATGATTTGATAAGTTCTAAAAAGATTGCTGCAAAAAAAGTGAAAATTATATTTTTTCCCAATCAGTTTGGGAGCGACGTATTGAATTGGTTCTCAATTTGACAGAAAGGCATCAGAAATTGTAGAATATCTAGATAAGGCTAAAAAATTTTAAATATGCTTCACTTATTTGTATTTTATTATCGTTTAACCTCTAATTCTGTTGCGAATGAAAAGAGTAAAGATCTGGTATTATGTTGCATTAATAAAATTCCAAAAATAAAACAAAAATAATACAGAACCTCTCCGAATTTGAAGCCCAGGTTTTGCGTGTATAAGGCAAGGTTTGTACCGCCAGGCTACTGAGACAGAGCACAGCTGCTGTCGCAAGCGAGTACAAAAGCATACGTTCAATTCAGATTAATAAATAATTCTTTTGTAGCTTTATTTGCGATAAAAAATAAATAGATATCAGAGTATACAGATGAATGTGATTTATTTATATACATCGATTTGGAATGTTAAACCACTAAGCTTCAGTTAGAATAATAAACTCTATGCTGTTACGCCTAGGGCTGTAACTGATAAGGGGCTCCTTGTCCTTATCGCCGGCATCACCAGAGAAACAACTACCCTTATATAAAATGATTGAATTTATTAATTATTACGTACTACAAGACTATGACAACTTATTCTAAAACATTATACTGAACTACTTACAATAGTACAGACAGGCGCAACGCCATTGCGAGGTTTGTTATTAGGAACACTCTCTTCTATCAAACATCTACCGCCAACTGCCAACTATTCACTATATACCATTTCCTAATTCGATCTTAAGTGTCTTTTTATAAATTGCATTTTGCACCCATAAGCAATGACCTGGTTATTAGTCAATTTCTCTTATAAAGCGTATTACTTATTCCACATTGCCTAATTTAATATTCTAATGTATACTTTGAATTTGCTGAGTAAAATGACGTCACTACTTGCAACATAAATGTGTCTGCAAACTGTGAGAAATCGGATTGTTGAGGTAGGACTTACCTCATACCGCCCCATGAGATGTCCTGCAAGAACTGCGGCTCAAAGAAGACACCGGGTGGAATCCTCAAGACGTAGGCTTCAAGAAGCAACATCATTGGATGATTGTCTCAGCAATGATAGCCGGCGCAAAAGAGTATATCGTAGTGCCATACGATGTCCGCCACTACGATATACTCTTACCTCTTACCTCAGTATATCTAACCAGTCGTTGCCTTTGATGGTGGTGGTCTTATGTTATAGGCTGAAATTTTTTTAGGGTGGCGTACTGACCTCCATATCTTTAATGGTACACCCACGGGCCAAAGTTATGCCCAAGAGATCATTATGGACCATGTTCTAAACCGTCGCAATGCTGCTGGACAGGAATATTTTTTTTCTTGACTTCAACGCAAAGCTGCATCGTGCTCGGGTTGTTTTAGAGATGCTTCGAGATGAGAAAATAAACCATCTTCCTCTTCTTCCGCTATTTCCAGACCTCAACCCCATCGAGCATGCATGGGACCTTCTGAAGAGCCAGCTGGATCATCATAATCTAAGGCCTACTACCGTGCAACAGCTGAGGGATGTACTGCCAGTACTGTGGCATCAAATTCCACAAGAATATATTGAAAATTGCATTGAAAGTATGTCAGCAAGGGCCGAGCAGTTATTTTATTATTGCAGAGGAGGTGCCAGGCGGTATTAGAATTTAATAAATTTAAGTTAAGTGAAAGGAGACAATAACGATTTTCATTATAAAATCGTTAAATTTCTTCTTTAAACGTAACTTTGTTGTAATTTTCATGTTCACTACTAAAAAGACGTTACATTTTGTTGTTTTGGTAGTTTTTTATTATAAATTCAATTGATGTTGCATTTAAATGTCTTACACTGCAATATCCCTATTAATTATTATTTTAGTTTCCTGGATTGTGTGAAAACGCATATTCATTTTCTTACGTTTTCCTCAATTCTGAAGCTGTAAAGTAGTGAAAGTTGAAGGTAAAACATTTCATTCTTTAACTCCTTATAGTCCATTTAGCATTGCCCGAGGAGAAACCTTACAGAAATTGAGGTTACAAACGTTTAGTTTTTCCGACAAATTGACCAATTTTATGCAGCGTGAACTTCAACGATTTTCACGTCAGCGTAATAAGCTCAGAAGAGCCACTTATTTTTAGGATTTCCACGAAACGAAGAGGGTAAAAGGTGGAAACGAAAGCGGTTGGATCCCTTGTCCGTATGATTTCATGTTAATGGACACACTTAGGCCAGATTCGTTGATCAGATAATATCATAAAAAGGTAATACTTTCGCTGTTCCGATTCCGTACTGAATGGTACAACACTTTGTGTAGATACACATAACAGATTATATGCCTGAAAATCTAATTGCTTCAGATGGATGGCTTTATAGAAAATACACGTGTATTGTATTCAATTTTATTCGAGTATGTTTAGAATGAAATAGCACTCTCAGCTAATATAAAATGACCAATATTGTAGAGATAGCTACAACAAACTCCAGAAAAATTAAATACTAGAAGTTATCGCTGAAAACTACAGGGCGAGTCTGCTAGGACGAATCAGCGAGATATATCGGATATTTTTGATAATGTTAAATAGATCATTTTTGACAGATTGTAATAGGCAATGCTATCTACGTGTAGGTTATATAAATTTGGTCCGACAGTTCAAACTGTTTTCGCGTTAACGTAAAATCGAAAATGAAACAAAAGTACATCAAGCTGAAATCGTATACCGAGGGATGCGACGCTACTCTCTTTCAAACGAGGTATTTCACATTTACAAATTAGCTTGTGTTAACTGTTATCAATTGCAGTTATTAGGATTTTAATTTGTTTAGTTCAAGTCAATTTCGTAATTATTCTATTCACGAAGTACCACTATTATATGTAATAATGAAATTCCGAAACGAAAATCTACATGTTATGGCGTTTAAAGCGTCCGATTTAAACCATTAAACACGATTTTTATTTAAAAAAAATTTTTTAAATTTTATGTTAATGTTACAGGTTCTAAGAATTTGTCTTTTAGCAGATATTGTTTATTTAATACATATAATTTTCTTTTACCATTTGTTAATGTTTGGTTCAACTTTATTATTAGTAAGAATTGACATATTTGGTATTAATGAACAGCATGAAAACTAGATTGGTCATTGTCATTGTAGATTTTGGGAGGGTGAGTTATCTCACGTGCACTTAGGCCACATAGGTGGGCGCATTGTGCTGCCTCTCCAGCAGCTCCCCAATTTGGGCATTACCCAAGCGATCCAATCCATTGGATGTACTGTACGGCTGTATCGGGCCAAAAGTTACCCAACATGGATCCTCTGATTGTTGCCAGATCCCATCCTGTGCATGTGTTGATTTAGGGTGCAGTGTCCAGATAAGATACCCACAACCAGTAGCAGTTTTTTTCAGGACAGTTGCACACAAAATTTGGCTGGCTTTGGCGAGGGTGCACTAATAGCTGCCCTTGCACGACGACAACACCTTTCAGTATTTACCCATCTTCGTGTGAAGTTTTTTAGGGTTTCTTGGTATAGCACAAAGCTTAATGTCCTCAGGGATATAGAGGTAACGGGTTCTGGTTCCCAAATGGGTTGTTCGGAGGCCAGTCTCGCAATCTCATCAGCCTCCTCACTGCCATAGTTTCCGTCATGTCCTTTCACCCATATAAGAGAACTGAGCTTCACCGCACTACAGTACCACTCCTGAGGTAACTTTGCAACTACCCAGGGCTAGTAAAGTGGCTCTACTCTCACTGTAGATACCAATACGTTGGTTCTTGATTGGTAATGGAACTGGTAATACCGCTTACTGGAACAGAAGATTAAATCTGAATATAAAATAATTCCTGTATAGGAAAAGCGTAAGGGGCGTAAAGGGTTGACGCTTCAACGACACGTCATTCAGAATTCCATTGCGCAATTTCATTATTACATATAATAGTGGTACTTCGGATATAGGCTTCTTTCATTATTTTAGAAATTGATTTAAACTAAACATATTAGCGCCTTAATAACTGAAATCTATAACAATTCACACTAATTGATTTTTAAATGAAAAATGACAGTATTGGCGCATGCCTGTGTTCATGGTATGTAGTTTCAGTTACATGTACTTTTGTTTGATGTTAGATATTACGTTAACACTATACTAATTTGAATTGACAGACTAAAGTAACAACAGGTTTTACTATCTAAGGAGAACGCTTGAAGTAAACGATTGTATATAAAAATGAAGAAACATTTCAAACAACGTTCAACATTAAAAATTTTAATTTTTGGAAAATGATTGATTTACTTTATTTCTAAAAATGTTTTAATTTTATTCGAAGATTTTTACAAATATTTATGGTATTGATTATACATGGGGACACTGCCTATAAGAATCTGTCAAAAAATATATTTTTTTAATAGTTCTAATAAGCGAGATATCAACCTGATACTATAGCAAGATATGTATTATATATATATATATATATATATATA
>JABXWE010056174.1:0-12089 GCA_014611495.1 Limonius californicus | reverse complement strand
AATAAAATTAAATATACCGAAGTATAACACAAATGCATTCAGTCACCATGAGTGTAAACCAAACATGTTTTTGGTATCCTGTTTTCGAAAAATCGTACTTTCGAATATGAAAAGCTTCTAAAATACGTAAAATTAATCAACCTATTTTGTAAAATATATGAGTGTACAAACAGTTAATAGTGCCTAAATCTTAGTTGTTGAGGCACTTAAATTACTAAATAAATAAATATACGACAAGGAAATGCCAACGGTAAATTAAGACAGTAAGATGTTTCAAAAACGCCATTGATTCAAAAAAAGAATCGCCGTAAATATTAGGGCATTTCAAGTTCCTTACTTATAAGAGTTCTAATAGGGATAAAATTGTTAAGTTAATGTGAACTTCCGAAATTTTTATATATTGGAGTAGTTCTTAATAATCTCTATATGATTTCCTATAAAGCTAGGAATTGATAGAATACATAAACATCTAGAAGGATTACGAAAAAATGTTGTGAATTTGTACGTTTGAAAATCTAAATTGTATATTTTAAAATAATTGAGTTTCAGTTACAATACCAAGATATTCAGATTCCAAACCGTTAAAATATACAGAAAGTTCTATTTGAAAATGAAAGACAATTATGTTTATTATTAAATAACACGTTTTTCATGCATAGCAGCATCTATAATTTCATTCTTTCTGCTAATAAATAAATAAAACACATAAATAGTTGGATTTGATAAAGGTACTAAAGTTCCTTATAAATTGTTAGAGGTGGAGTTCTCCGTATGCTTAGTCTAAATGTCTACTCGCAGTCGTGGCCTTTAACGCATACTATATAACATATCTTATTAACCCTATTTTGTAAATTCTTGTTGCTTGTGAAGACAAAGAAAACTGTTAGTTTTTTTTCAATAACGATAAACCAATAAACACCAAATTTCGACAGGAAGTTATGTATCTGATATTTATTATATAATAGCATTCAAATAAACCCCACAAACAATTCTCAGCCCTGCCTTATTAGTATGAGTAGGGAATTTGCTAGAGTGACTACCGTAACTACTTTTTAACGGTTGCTGCAAGTATCGTGTCTGAGAACCGTAAATATTACACAAATGCTCACAATGTTTAAATAAACATAAGTGACGTAAATTTCCAATACTGTTTTTTGGTTAAAGTTAAAGCGATTGATCTTTATGATATAATTTTATATTTCTTTACAAAATAGTGATTACTAGTAATCATTTTTTAATTAATTTGCATAAAAATGGTAATTCTGAGGAACATTCAGAAATCACATCGTTCCAAATCCAAATCCAAATCATCAATCAATATGTCTGTACATATTGACCTTTCCTAGTAAATTCGTATTCTGTACCCAGTCATTGTCTGCTGCTCTCTTTTTATCAGACTATCTCATCGAATTTGTTGCCTTGAACCTTCTTCCTTGTTTAGGCTTTCAGTCCATTACCATTTTACCAAACACATATGCACGCGTCAATTAAGAATAAGTGAATGCCAAACGTTTACTGACTTAATACAAACGGTGGTTTTGGAATTAGTACTTGACAATGAATCTGAAGAGGTTACAATTCAATAGTCTAAATTGCTCAGATAATTAATTAAATGCTTTCATAATAAATGAGTTTTTCACTGACTGTACTAATTGAAATCTGAAATTCCAAATTGTAGTAGCCTGTTCGCCCCGGATGCTGTTTAACAGATAGCCTCACCTTCTCTTTTGTGGTCTTCCGATGCTTCTTCGACCTTTTGGTAATTTATCTCTTACCAGTCGTAATACCCTATCTTTAGTCATCTTCGTTACACGAGCATCCCATTCTCATATTTTTACTTGGACACATTCATTATTATCGGCCGCAAATGGCATTTCTCTCTGATATCTTCATTACATATGGGATCTAACTTGGTTTTCCCTACTATCTATTTCAATGTTTTCAATTCTGCTGTCTCTATCATTTTCTATAGTAGTTGTTCACTTCGCTACTGCTGCATAAATCAAAATTAGTCCTACTATGGTTTTCTATATTCCAGTTTCTTCGGCGTTTAAGTATTTATTGTACTATACCATACCGTTAAGGGCATCCGACACTCTACTTGATTTTATAGTTTGTATGTAACTTGTTCTACAACTTTCCCTTCTACTTTTAACTTACATCGTTCTTGTGTTTTACTTATCGCCATATGTTTGGTCTTTTCTGCGGATACCAGCAACCATAATCTGCAGCATTCTCTGTAGATCGCTTTCGATTACAGCCAGTATTATTACTACTAACAGAAAGTATGAAGGTCTTAAAATATCAGTAATCACCATTAAATCAAATAGGTAGTCTTAAAGCATTATCCACAACAGTTTCAGATTACCCCTTTTAACAAAATCATGAACTCGAGAAATCATGAGTTCCTGCGGTTATCCTGATTATGTTTACATTTATTAACATAAAACAATTCTGTTACGTATTTATCATTATCCAGAGCATGCTGATATACAATATTTGAACGTAAACCAGATACACTATTTGGAATAATAAAATGATAAAAATCATTAATATAGATGATAAACAAGAGAGAACCTATAACAGAACCTTGTGGTACACCATGCATTATTTGTTGAAGATCTCTGTTGTTGATACTAACGCATTGTCGCTTGTTAACAAGCAACGACTGAAAACGTTTCAAAGAACTATTTTTACGCCATAAATATGTAGAAACTTTTACTCACAAATATCTCGTTTGCGAAAAGAGTGGTAATTTGAATATTTTGAGTTAATATAAAATCTACCGCTGCGTTTTCTAAACTTCGTATGCGCTTCACATATATAATTTATGATACTTGATCATAATAATCCACCTCTGGAATCATACATCACGTAGTAATGACATAGGAATCCATACCGATAATAATAATATGTATTTATATTATTAGGTAAGTTTCTATCTTATTATAAAAATTTAATACACAATCCCATTTACATACATATCACCACAGATAAGCACAAATTAGGCAAATGCAGAGTTCAATTTTCCTGGAAAACCAAGGGTAAATAATTAAGTCGCCTCAAAGTAGAGCTAAACGGTAGGCGTAACAAAAAATTATTTACGGGACCTCCAAACTATAAAGCTAAAATTGAATGAGAGTCGGAGGCCGCACTCGGCAAAATGTATAATGACACGTTTAACACGGAAGGTTGCTCACGTTCCACCCATTCGCGAGTAAAATGCCACAAGCGTTTCAAATAATCATAATCAAGACGTGATTTAAGATAACCGCTTATAAAAGGCTGCGCCTGCATTGCGGTCATCCCAAGAATCCACCTCGTAACAGTTAATCTCCACATTTCGGTAAACCAATTGAAGTCTTCTCACGAAATGATTTCACTCAGCTCCATGAATAATCAATGAAGCTAAAACATTTGGGTCGATACATCTCAAGAATGTTAATTCGTACGTTGTAAGCAATCACATATTCAATTCTCGTTACCATTTAAAATACTATATCTTTTTTGTGTTGAACGAATTGCTTATTAATTAAATAGCGTGCATACCTTTCATCCCATACGGGTTCAATTCCCCTTTTAAACGCACAAAGACGAGAATAATGTACTCTTCATAAGTACTGCATCAAAAAATAGTAGTAACTAAATATAACTGCAGGATGCGTATAAGTACCATGAAAACACGTTTACTAATGTTTTCAATTGAAAGGTACAGTCACAACTTAAACGTCTAATTTGATGATATGCGCTCTTCAATCGTGCATACTTAATTCGGTTTCAATAGAAAGCGAATTGTGAACAGGAAGTTATTACAAAACACGAAGCATTAGGCACTGAAATTACCTCTACGCAATAATGTTTAAGTGGATAGCGTCCACCGACGGACTCTTCGATCCTAAGTACTTCCAGCAATCAACATGTCGGGACACTTGGAATGACGAATCAATTCGCATAATAAGCTGACTTCGTGACATGAAAACGAACAACACTCGAGTTAATTAAAACTGTGTTTTTATAAAGCAATTGAACATGTTTATATCACCTGGTTGAAAAAAAACTTTAAAGCTGAAGCACTGCCATACACAAACAAACATATACATTTTTCCCCAGTTTAATGTAACAACAGTTCTTGGAAAATAAAGCAGGTTAACATTTACAAATAATGCGGAACATTCAACTTTTAGAAAGTTAAGTTTTGCGAACTTATTTTATTCAATTAAGCAAAATACAAATATTTCACAATAAAACGATCTCGTGTTTACCAAAACGGGAATTTCATACAAGAGTTAACTGATCTAGTACAGTGTAATCGGCAAAACTATAAAGCTAAAAGCCATAAAGGTTCGCTATGAAAAACAAACCGTCTCTACTTAAGTCAGACGGTTTATAACCTCTACCACAATTATCTGACAGTTGTCAAGGTAAAGTAAAGTATTGCTACAGTGGTTTTCATAAAATATCTATTTTGAATACATAATTTAAAATGTGGGGCGGTGTTTGATATGTTTCTTGAAATCTTCCACGCCCGATAGGAGTTAGAGTTTAGTTTAGATTGCTTTACAAATCTAGAGGAATTCTTTACTATTTTTATTAATATATGTAACAATTTCTCATAAATAATAAATAAAATCCAATAACAGATTGTCTAGAGTCTAGATGGTTGAATTTAATGCTGCCCTATGTAAACAAACAACAGTATTCAGTCTAAATAACTAATTACGTAAAATGGCAACGTATTACAAAATTCACTGAACGTAAAGTACGCTCTAATTCTAAAACATATTTCCTTTACTTGATTTACAGAATCGTAATCGCAATACAACTTGAAACAAATAATCAACGTTAACAGACATGTAACATTTTCATGCTAACTTCTGACCTTTTAAAATCACTACACAACTACATAGTAATCCGAGTCTAACCTATCATAACTCTTTACTTCTGCAATTCTTGTGTCATTTTGCAAACCTATTCTTAACATAAATAAATCCTAGCATATGTACAGAGCATTATTTTACTGGTTGTCGTTATACATAATCATATATTGATATTTAGTACTTTGTATATAATCCATACATTCTGAGGTACATATTCAGATATAAGTATCCTTTGGCTTGAATAGAAGCCATTGCATAATCCGAATTTTACCCTGATAATTGTCCGATATTAATGTTAGACACATTAAACAGTCTGATCATGACCTACATTTTTTCAGCTGAAATTATTACAATACATATATAAAGTACGAATGCCCTTATAATCAAACCTCTATTTGCGTTGACAGAGGACCAGTTAGAGCAAACACTACATAACTATTAAAATAATTTCCGCAGCATACTATTACTTTATATTAAAATTTTGCGATTTATTTTATAAACTATTTATAATTAGATAATACGAGGTCGGACAAATATATAACGGGATTGATCAAATACAAAGCATGTGAGGTAGCCATAGGTGAAAATACCTCTAGCGTCCTTCAAAGTAATCTCCCTCGACTTCTACGCACCGTTGACATCGACGATACAAGTCGCGGAAAGCCTGCTTAAACTTGTCGCGGGGAAGTGCGTTTAGTTCGGCGGTAACATTCTGTTGAATGTGTTCCACGTCGTCAAAGCGCCTTTCCTTGAGGGTCAATTTCAGCTGAGGAAACAGCATGAAGTCCGCTGGAGACAGATCCGGCGAATAGGGAGGATGTTCTAAGACTGGGACATTTCTTGTCGCCAAAAACGTTTTCACAATCAAGGCAGAATGCCCAGGGGCATTGTCGTATAAAAGGCACCACTTGCCGGAAGCTGCCAAATGCGGTCGCACACGTCGAATGCGTTTTAGTAAACGCGTCATGACACCCTTGTAGTACAGGCTAGTGACGGTGACACCCGGTGGCACAAATTCTTTGTGAATGATGCCTTGACTGTCGAAGAAAGTGATCAGCATGGTCTTCACTTTCGATTTTAGGAGACGGAATTTCTTTGGCCTTGGAGACGCTTTCGATCGCCATTCCATGCTTTGTCTCTTGCTTTCTGGATCGTACTGGAAGCACCACGACTCGTCACCAGTAACAATTAAATTCAGAAAATTTGGATCACTGTTGGCTGTTGCAATAAAGTCGCGGGAGGTGTCCACTCGATGCGCTTTTTGCTCAGCGGTCAAATTGTGCGGGACAAATTTGGCATAGACCGCCCTTTTCACCAATCCTTCTACAAAATGGTTCTAATGGTTTCACGGCTAATACTCAGCTCCTGCTCCATCATTCTCAGTGTCAGTCGTCGATCAGCCGCCACAAGTTGTCGGACTTTTTCGATCGTTACGGGGTTTCTCGTTGTGATCGGACGACCCGGCTTCTGATCATCGTAAAGGTCCTGCCGACCTTCACGAAATTTGGCAAACCACTCGAAAACGCGAGTACGGGACATGACCTCATCGCCGTACACAGTTTTAAACATCTCGAATGTCTCCGTGGCCGTTTTCCCCAATTTGAAACAAAACGCTCTCAGCTCCATGTTTGACTTGTGTCACATGCGACAGCTGCACTAACTTGTTCATTCGCATGCACAGCCTACCACGCAAGTTTTGACAGGATGCCGTGTCAGCTATGTGTAGACGAAAGGCCCAGTTACAATTTTGATATGATTTGGAAACGGTCAGTTTCTTATAGCGTCCACAGTAGTGCCAATCCCGTTTCATATTTGTCCGACCTCGTA
The DNA here is from genome assembly GCA_014611495.1 of Limonius californicus. NCBI lineage: Eukaryota > Metazoa > Arthropoda > Insecta > Coleoptera > Elateridae > Limonius > Limonius californicus. The sequence continues at coordinate 5,385 of JABXWE010056174.1, read as the reverse complement.
CATTGGAATAATGTAACATTTGTTTAATTTTACTGCAAGCTATGATTGTGCTTTCTGGCTCAAAATTTTTCTTGGGTATTTAAATTGTTGGTTAACCTAAGACGTAATCACTTCAAAGAATCCATACTCTAAAACGGCAGCGTAAACATAATGAACATTACTAAATTTTCTGTTAGATCTCAAATATTACCTTGATAACTTACGTTTAAAACAGTTTTGAAATATGTATCTCCAAGAAGATACGGATACTGCACGCCACACCAATCTGCTGCCGATCTATCTGGCATCAAAAATGTTTGTTATATGAAACAAATATTTGTATGACAAGTAGATCGGTAATAATGAACACTTTGCAGCCCCCCATTCACCTGAAGTTAACACCTGACTATTTTTATGGGAATTTTTCAAAAACATGTTCAAACATTAATGAATATTTAATATAGTTATAGAGAATAGACGAATAACTAAGTTAAATTGACTAGAACGTGATTTATGAGATTGAAAGTATTCTATCTCAAGTAACAACCATTTTTTTGTTATTACGTTAATACATTTTGGGGTACTATTCCATTTGGATTCATTTTATACATACAATCAAAACATTACGTATTTGTTACAAATTTCATTTGAAGCATTTATTGATTCTGTAATTGGTCTCAAGTATGTATTTCATTACTGTTCCTTAGTTGCCTTAAGTGTCTCTAAAGATAAATGTATAGGAGATTTAAATCTAGAGATCTTGGAAGCCATATGTCGAGTCCTGCACATCCAGTCCATCTTATTGTGAATTAATTATGCCATTACAACTATGATCGCCTATAGTTTCATAATTAATTACAATAGGATCTATGTTTATTAGACATTTTTTATCATAATGGTATCATCAACTAAATGGTAATGTCTTTACACAAATTGTGAAACACCCTGTATAACCAAATGGAACTATTTTAATACTTAATAGGCCATCCTTTGTTTTTAATAACTAATTCGTACCTTCTTGGCAGCTTTTGTAAGTCTTCCTTCGTAATGCAGCGATACCAGGCATCAATTAGAGATTCGATTAATTGCAATTTTCTTGTAGGTGTTTCCTTGAAATAACGTTAGAAATCCTCTGCCATAGGTTTTCTATAGAATTTAGAACCTGGGATTGTGCTGGTCGACATCCAAGGTTGAACAACTTTTGCCCTATGGCAAGGAGCATTATCATATTGAAAGATACAGGTTTCGTTAAGAAATAACTCTTCAGCATCTTCTCCTGTAGGATGTCAATGTATTTGGTTGCATTCATCACACCAGATACAACATGCAGTCTACCAACACATTCAGCAGACATGCAGCCCCATATCATGTTAGAAATTGGATGCTCAATTGTTGGCAGAACACACTGTCGTGAAAATTCTTCTCCAGGAAATCTTCTAACATATGTGTTTCCAGCATGATTGTTAATGTTAAAGGTAGATTCATCACTAAATAATACCTTCTGCCATTGTTCTGGGGCCCAATGGCAATACTCTTCTGCCCATCTCAAACAGAGGAGCCTTCTTTTTTCTGATAGGAAGGTTTCTTCCGGGCGTTGCAACGCCTAAGTCCATATGTAAGAAGTCTCCGTCTTACAGTAGAAGTTCACACAGTTACACCAGTAGCTTCGAACCATATTTTGGTTAAATCTGTTGAATTAAGACTTCAGTCTACCAGGCTCGTCCTCCGCAATACACTATCGATGTTATTTTTTGGACGGCCACTGCGGGGTTTTTCGATCACTCTAATAATTGTGGATTAATTTCACTGCACTTTCATTTCGCATTTCGCCACTGTTAAGGACATGCAAAGTGCAACTGAATAATCCGTAGTACCTGCAATCATAGCGTAATGACTATTTCTCCTAATTATGCTTTTTAGTTTCATGTTAAATGCATTTTAATGATCCTATTAGAAAATGCTCGAATGACTAATTATCGATTTTAGAAAAGAACTTACCTCTTTTCTGTGGAGTTCTAAGTACTTAATTAAGGGAAATGTTCTGCACCAATCGAGTTGCAAAGGTAGGTAACTGAAGAAAAGCATAATTTTTCCACTTTTTTAAAACACTTATGCATTATTGCATCTACAACCACAACACTGTACTGTCGAAAAACTGCACGTATTCAAATACGCCCATTTAACAAAAAAAAACGAGATTAATGGATATTATTTCAAATTTATAATGAAAAGTACTCTTCATGTTGTATATTTTCCTTGTGAAATGTATTAATTAATAAGTAATATTACATAAAAAATTTATATATAGCCGCTTTACAATACATAAGAAATCGTATTGTTGAAAGAAGAAGGCGGTGGTAACATTGAATAAGAACTCGTACAATAATTTATTCGTATGAATTTTTACAAACAGATACGAATCAGTAGGAAGTAAACAAAGCCGACGTATATTACGTGCGCAGTTACACAGCTAGTAGCATTTACTTACGAATTCATACGAATTCGTAAGATTTCTTGATACGATCAACATATTTTGTTTTCCATACGTTTATTCAATGCAACCGGAGTATTGCTAGTAGTATGTATTCAAGATGGATTGTGAAATAGTAATTAGTTTAGCTGAAGAAAGGCCATGGGCTCAGAGAAGCAAACAATAGCATAAATGAGAGAGTTGAAGAAGAAATGATAGAATTATGGATTGTGTTATACGAGGATATTCAAAAAATGTTTGATCTTGGTTCCTAAGCTCTTCATATGACCTAGCAAATTCCTCATTCTCATTTCTTGATCAAAAATAATCATTCATCCTCACATGTCTATTAATTTCAAGAAGGAGAAACTGTACAGCAGTATTTCCATAAGGGACAATTGACTTGCAGGGTTCATATTTGTTTAAAGTTGTATACCTGCTGAAAATTTGTTTAACCGTACACATTCATACGACCAGATTTTCGTACAAATTCATATTAAATGTAACCACTCGATTCTTAGGTATAATATCGTACGAATAAATTATCGCACTAATTCTTACACAATGTAACCGTCGCCTTAAAGTAAATAAAATGTGTCTTTTCTTCTATAGATGTGATTAATTTAAATTAAACTTGACTTATGCATATAGCTCAACAGCAGCTAAGTGGTATGTGCTTGCGTAAGTACAAAATTAATACAGTAGTAAAATATTTATATTATAGTTATTCATTATAAAATTATTAAAAAAATAATTTAGAAGCAAGGTTTTACCATATTCCATTATGTTTTAACCAATCTCTGCATTTATATATTTCATTTTGTATAAATTTTGTGGAAGCTAATTAAATTTTAAACTTTGTTTGACTGAAACTAATAACATAAACATGATACAAAAATGATGTTAGAAGTATGAACTACATAATAATAAAGTACCTTATTTACAACTCCTGGGTGGATACAACTCATAGCTGTATGAAATTTATATTAAATAGACTTTACTTATTATTATAAATGCGTTAGATATCATGTTGCTTATATGTAAAACCATCCAGCTCATTGATGTTTTTATGTTCGTATATCATTATCACATGTTCCAAAATTGAATTGAACACCGCATACACTTATATAACCCATTCATATGGTAATTTTAATACACTTACACCAGCATAAATAATGTGACATTGTGTCGTACAGTACAGTTTACATACCAGAACTTACAAAGCGGTAACGCCGTATTAACTAACAGCCTTGGAATTTATAAAGAGTACTTTGATTGATGCTTAATAATTATCAGGTAAACACCTTTAAAACCCCGCTCTTCGTCTTCCAAGCTGCGGCCTACCAGGCAGATTAGTTCATTTAAAGGCCGGCGAAAGGGTTGACTAGGCGGACACAAGAGCATAAAAGCAATCTTCGGCAACACGATAAACGCGTTTTTTAAACCGTCAGTGGTGGTTTTGTCGAAGGGTGGTCTTGAATAATGCAATCGTTGATGGGTTGACGCGAACTTGGCAGCTGATAGCACCGGTAGTTGATGATATCGAAACATCGGATCTTATGGATGCTATAGTCAAGTCACGATTATAATCAAATTACCCGTGTCGTGATTTCGTTGATGCTTTCTTGGACTTGATCCAGGTTATGATTCGTGATCATTGTAATACACTCGACGAGCTTCTTTGGCTACTGCATGACTCTTGAAGATTAATTGCTTCCTGTGTAAAAAGTCCTAGAAACAATTTACAAGTTCTTGCAAGAAACTTAAAGAAGTGCAATCTTGAACGAAATAAACAAGAAATAAAGATTAACTAACTCAACTCGTGGGCCACATCCCACTGTTTTTTCATAGATTATTTAGGAAATAATTACTTAACTAAAAATATTTCGTTTCTTCTTTGTAATGTAACAGCCTGTCCATTTTTGTTCCATTCTATTTTTATATAACAGCCAGTGTTTCCTCTATATTTATTTATTATTATGACTGTTTTCTCCGTTTTCATTTACAAAAATTCAACAAATTTCCGCTTTTTTTAATTCCTATCATTATTTTATAATATTTTAGGCAATAGAATGTTGCTTTTTAAAAGATTACATTCCTGTGAGGGTGATACAAATTTAGGCGTTGATGGCGCATTTTAAGGGATGAATTATCCGTTATTGTGGTTTTAATATAGTTTTCCTACATTTAATGTCCTTGATTATTTGTGCCATATACTGTAGTCTCGGTCTGCCCCTAGAGTTACGCCCCTCGATTCTTCCTTCAACTATTGTTTTTAGGAGTCCTTCATGTCGTAAACAGTGGCCCATCAGTTGATCCCGTCTCCTCGTTATACTTTCCGTAGTAGTTTTCCTTGTTGTGCTCTTCTCATTATCTCTTCATTTGCCACTCTATCCGCCCAATTCACTTTCAGCATCCCACTCCAACACCACATTGCAAATGCTTCTAATTTTTTCTTTTCCGCTTTTGACACAGTCCATGTTTCGCTTCCGTATAGGGCAATGCTCCCCACATATGTTTTCACAAACTGTTTCCTTCTCTTTAGTGATATCTTTGTTGAGGTCAGAAGTTTGTTCGTCTTATAAAATGCTTTCTTTGCTTGTTGTATTCTGCTAACAATTTCATTTCTACTCCTACCATCTTCAGTAATTTTTCTGCCAAGATAGCAGAACCTCTTCCATGGTGTTGATATTTATTCTTATTTGTGTGTTGTTTTGCATAGACTTTCCACTTACCATAATTTTTGTCTTTAGTTTGTTTGTTCTCATGTTATATCCGCGCTGTAGTATCCTTTTCGGCTCATTCAGGGCCCTTTCTAGGTCTTCCTCATTTTCAGGTATACACAAATATTGGGTTAACGGCCAAGGGCAAATAGAATAGAAACTATTCGATTTTTAATCAAGCTTTCGAAATAATTTATTTCTTCATCAGGATTA
>JABXWE010056173.1:0-14914 GCA_014611495.1 Limonius californicus | reverse complement strand
TTGTAAATTTAATTGAATAAAAAAAGTTAAAACATTTTATCTACCCTTGCTGTTAAAGTGTTACTTTATCTACCCTTGCGGTTAAAGTGATACTTTATCTACTCAAAAGAGTTGCTATAACAACATTTTAACATTAGCTATAGAAAAATAACAATTAGTTACCACCCGACTCATAATTCTTTGTTGAGCAGTCTAAAGAAAGCGGATTAGGGATTTATACTTCTCACTAATACGTTAGATGAGTGCCGTAAAGTTTTCGCAATGGTTTTCATTATGAGATAGTGATGGGTATAATCGAATGATTAGTATTCGAATGATTTTAATAATTGATATATTAATTCAAATTATTCATTTGGATACAAAATGCGCACATTTCGGCAGTGCGAGAAATGTCTCGCAGCTTTCGAATGATGACTATTAAATATTAACAGTATTTCTAATTATTTTATTATAATAAATTAATAGTTTATATTTCTGTAAGCGTAATCATGACGACCAATTTAGAACTACCTACATTTTATAAACAGAAAGTTAATATGACAAGCCGAACAGATTACAAATGCTCGTAACTGATTAAGATCAAAAAATTTGGTTTATTTGACATTTTTGAACAGTGATACAAATTCCTGAAATTATGTTATTTATTTATCTAGTTTATGACAACAATATATTTTATTGAATAATATTGCGTGGAAAAGTGGAAATATTCGCAACACTTGCCTGCCCGGATCGAAATTATGAAAACTTATTTTGCTAACTCATCTGCACTTGCCACACCATCACACAAGACAAGTCAAGTATGTTACTTTGTAGTTTATCTTTTAAATATCTTCTCGAACTACAAATTCGTTTAAATTCTACTCAAATTATGTACCAACACAAAAGATATTACGATCACCAGCCGAACAACGAAATAAAAGTAATCCGAGAAGTTTTCATAATTCGAATAAATTATTAGTATCTCGGAGATGCATGCATAACCGAATATTTCGAAACGTTTCATTCGAGATGCGTGCGTTACTAACGTAACTAACGAACGTATTAGAGAAGTTCCTATCGTCCTATCAATTACTCGCATTTCGGAGATGCAAGCATAATCGAATACTTCACATTCTTTCATTCTAGACGCACGCGCCACTAAGCGAACTTATTCGAGAAGTTTTTATCATTCGAATGAAATACTCGCACCTCGGATATGGAAGCATAATCGAATATTTCGAATTGTTTTGTTCGAGATGCGCGCTACTAAACGAACGTATTCGAGTAGTTCTTATCATTCGAAAGAATTACTATCATCTCAAAGATGCAATAATAGTCGAATCTTTAGAATTGCTTTGTTCGCAATGCGCGCTACTAAACGAACGTATTCGTGAGATTTTTATCGTTTGAATGAATTACTACCCTCTCGGAGATGCAAGCATAATGAAATAGTTCGAATTATTTCATTCGAGGTTCGCGCGCCAGTAAACAAATGTATTCGAGAAGTTTTGATCATTCGAATGAATTACTCGCATCGCGAAGATGCAATCATAATCGAATATTTAGAATTGTTTCATTCGCAATGCGCGCTACCAATCGAACGTATTTGTGAGATTTTTATCATTCCAATGAATTACTCGCATCTCGGAGATGCAAGCATAATCGAATATTTCGAATTATTCCATTTGAGATCCACGCGCCACGTATTCGAGAAGTTTTCATCATTCGAATTAATTACTCGCATCACGGAGATCCGAATCAAATTACTTAAAATAAAAAAAAAACTACGTCAGAACCTACGATTGCTTTAAAATTTGAAATTTATATTGCACGTCGTTGCAACATTTTTGGAAAACTCAAGCATTGCAGAAGCTTTAAACTTCGGATGGAATTTCTGGGTAAACCAAGGGTATGACGACTGCAATTACAGATTGGTGATTCCTTTTGTTGATTAAACTACATTTAAAAATCGTCATTTCGTAAAAATATCGCACGATAAGGTACCCGGAATCCAACGTAAGACTGCCAATAACTCCTCATCTATGAGGTTTACAGCAAATTGGTATAAGACTTTATGCTCCATTTTTGATCCAGAATCAGACGGTATGCCTATTATCCGCCATTTAATATTCACCCTATATATTCATCTATGTTGGTTTGAAATGGTACAATTTAGTCTACCATATAGAGTTAGTCAAGTTACCAAACGGTACTTATACACAATGCTGGTCAAAACTTAGAGTTAGAATTTGGCTCAATTAAACCAGTAACGTAACCAATGGCATCTTCAAACGTAGGCGTACATGTTAGTTCGGTTATTGTTTATAATATTTTCCAAGAAACTGAATAAACAACAAGATAATAAAAAAATTACTAAGCATCCATTTACATTTCTATGCTAATTATCTGGAATGTTTCAGTTTTAGTTGTCTAAATAAGGCCCTATTCAGTATTTATGTTTGTTTGCACTGTTGTATAAGAAATGCATATTATGTATGTATACTTGTTACGTTTTATTAGAATTTACGAATAAGTGGTTGTATCTAAATTCTTTGACAGTATACAGGGTGTACTACGAAAACAGCCTGGCCTGCATAGCTTTGTAAACATTTTCATCACCACCAATCCCAAAATTTTAAACGACAAGCGTTGTCGACTGATAGTTCATTTGCAAGGTTTTTCTACGCTTTGTACAACCTGAAAGTTTCTAGCAATTTCGTCAATGCGTATGGGAAATGTTAAATTAAAAAATGTTAAGAAAGTGCGTAGGTTATGTGATTAAATGTTCAAATTGCACACCACTCTTCTCTGAACAATAAATATTAAAATATGTAACATAACAATCAAACAAAATAAAACAATCTTTGTTTTTTAATTCTATTCGTTTGTAAGAAGTGTCAAGAATTATTAAATGTGACTTCTTGTAAATAGTCTGAATCGTTTATATTTTAGAAAAGGCGACAATAACTAAAACGATACCTTTTTGTTCTGCAGATTTGTTCACGATACTGTGGAGTGGCCAGCCAGATCACCTGGTCTAACCCCACTAGATTTCTTTCTGTGGGGTCACCTAAAAACTAAGATGTGTCCTACTCAACAAATTCTCGGGAAGAATTAATAGCCAGATTAATCAGGAGTGTTGTTCATTAACCCGGGAAATTTTTAATAATGTTCGATATTTCTTTGATAATAGATTTTTATATTTTATGGAAGTTTTTGGTGGCCATTTTAAACATTTAAAAAAGTAACCAGAACACGTTTAACATTTTTTAATTTTCCATTTAACATACAACGAATCGACAGAATTCTAAAAAGTTTTCAGACTGTAAAGAGCAAAAGAACATTTGAAATGAACAATCACTCGACACCCCTTGTCATTTATAATTTTTGGAGTTCGTGGTGGTGGGGATTAGGTCGATGAAGTAGAGTAGATGAATTAGATGGTAAAAGATTAGATTGATTTTCAAATTCGATAATTTACAAAGTTACTCGGGCGGATTGTTTTAGTTGGAACACCCTGTATATGCGTTTTTGATAATGCTAAAATATGACAGCCGATTTGCCTAAAATCAATGCCGTAATAAATTATTATAGCTGATTACATTACAAATATGTATTGCTGTGATATTATAATGGGGGGCTTAAATGCTAATTGGGCATAAGCGACATTTTAATATTTTATTATGATCGGTTGTGCGTTTAGTAGATAATGGTATGTAAAAGATGCGGAAAACTCTCAAGATGTTGGACGTAAGGCTGAAGTCGCGGTGTAGTGTTGTGTAGATTGGTAATATTTAAAAATCGGGTTTGACAGCTTGACAGTTTTCCCATCTGTCATAAACCTTGTAATTTCATTGTTTGTCAAGTAAAAGTAAGCTTCTAAATTCGATTAAATAATTGAATCATTCACTTTTTAATCGCGGTTGGGGCAAGACGTGTTTTCCGTATCAATTAACCTCTTCCCCGCCGGTCATCGATTACTAAATTTTAAAATTAGAGATAACTTTTTGTTTTTTGGTTTTTTAGAATGTCATGAAAATTGTAATATTAAAAAAAGAATAGAGCATTATTAAATGAAATGTGAGTTATAATCGTCGCAAATAAAAATGGTAAAGTACGATGCGTCGGGAAGAGCCGGCAGTCCACGGAGAGTTGTACCAACCAGGTGGAGGTGAATGTAGTCTGTGTACCAGATGAATAGCTGTCCAGAAGCATAGCGTGCCTAACTTTAGTGTGTAAAGGTTGGTGCTGATGAAAGATAAACTAGTTACGCTGACATTAAAGCAAATTGAGGGTTGTAAGAATATGCACGAGTTACTTTTTTTAACGTTTTCAACTTTTTGAACGAGACGAAGCCACGAGTAAAAACTAGAGAGACTTCTTTAATTCCCTGAGATAACAGCTTTATGTTTGAGCTAGTTGGCGTAAGTTTTATAACATGCTTTTAATTACGTAGCAACATATATGAGATAATATTAGAAAACAGCCATTTAGTAGCTGGCTAAATGGTTTTGTAGCAGCAATACTAAAGAAAATACTAGATAACGCATACAACAAGCTGCTTGTTTTACATATTAGTTGAATACAGGAAAACATACATAGTGCAACATTTGCAAAGCTACCTTCCTACAATTTTTAAAATTTTTGAAATCGTCAGTGTGTGCAATTTAGCATCTGCGAGATGAATAATTCAGGAATCCGCCTTTGATGTCTCTTTTTCTTCTTCTTTTTTCTTCTCGGTGCACCACTTATCAAGGATCTTTAGCGACGCAACGATTTTCTTCCATCTGTTCCTATCATAGGCAATCCTCTGCCAGTTGTTAGCACAAGTCTCTCTCTCTGTACACATTATTATCTAGTACGTGGACTTCCTTTTGGACGTGCTGTTCCTGGCTGGCTGTTGCACACGGCATGTTGTGCTGTCAAGTGTCATCTGTTTCACATGCGCTATCCATCTTGTCCTTGCTTTTTTGTGATACTTATCATACCTGGTTCATCATAGAGCCTCTATAATTCGAAATTGTGCTTCTATCCCCAGGCTCCTTACTCTTGTATTAATTCTGAACAGTATCTTCCTTTTCAAAGCTCTTACTTAACCTATCTTCTTTCTTCTTGATAAGCGCCCATGTTTGGCTTCTAAATATAAGTAAACATCGGTTATATTATCATTTCATACACCCTTATTTTCGTTCCTTTCGGTATTAGTTTTGTCTTAAACATATCTTGCATGGAGTAGCAAGTCCTGTTTGGTATAAATATTTTTGTCATTATATCTTCCCTTATATCGTTTTCCTCATTGATTACTGCGCCCAGGTATCTAAATGTGCTTTTCTCCTTCTATTCCTAGGTTAGCTATAGCTTGAGGTGTCTCATAAACTGGCGTTCTTGATATTCGTAGGTACTTGGGTTTTCTATGTTAATTGTAAAATATTCTTGCTCTGCGTTTGGTTTTAGGGTATATAGGCATGTAACCATTCATGTTTTGGTGCTTGCTATCCACGGATAATTCGCTTGGCCTAGTAGTTGATTCTGGTAACTGAATAGGCATGTATTTGTTATGCCGGAATGGGATTCTTCTATTATTCCACGAACAGCATATTAAACAATATTGGGGATAGCGCATCTCCTTACATTAGACCCACGTTGCTGCTGATGAGTTGGGTTTTCTCTCTTACTACTCTTATGTGGTATTGTCACAATAAAGCATCGTTTAGGGTTTTTGGTACTTCTCAAAAGTACAACAATTATGTTAACGTCTACAAACTTTTGCGTTGCTGCTCAACAACAAGAATGTTTTTTTTTACTTAAAGTGAAATATTCTGTATAATATTTAATATATTTTGATTTGTATCGTCTGTATCAAAATTTTTTAATTTTTCCGCGGTGTTGCCATGAGGTTAATTTTTTCTCCAAATGAAGCTCACTGCAGGCATTATTTTATAAACCCGTACCAAAATTGGTATTAGTCGAATAGAAAGAAATTGTTCCTAATTAATAACAATTACCTCCTACGATCTAATATCTACTGTTCTAGATTCAATTGCATAGGGTGTTAATGAAAACCAAACTTTCATATTTCTGCAGTTCGTTATTTTAGGATTTAACCGTGTCGTCATGATGGTATTTTGGTTATTTGGTATATAACAGATATCCTACGCCTAAGGTTAATAATTTCTTGGATTTTTACAATTCGTAAAATAATGCTCAGTATTTGTTGGACGCCGCAGCTGAACAACATAATAGTGAGACGTATTTTATTTTAAGTAGTAATTTATCCGCTATTCCAACATTCGTTAGTCGTTAACGAATATAATTTGTGATGAACTGACTTGTGTATTCAATACTTACTATAAGCTGTAGTTATAATTTGGTAACCCATTTAGAACATCCTTCCAGTAACCGATAAAGGTGTTGCCTACTTTCCAGGCGTAGAGCAATATTTTGTTGGTCTTACTAATAGAGAACCATGACGTGGAAAGAAATACCGGAATTATATAGTAGTCCGGCACAATGCAGCCAGTTCTGTACTGACTCTTTCGAATTAAATTTATTCTTTTAGATCCTGAAAATTTGGGATTAACAGACACATACTTTTCCGCTCAATTTGTGGTTAAGTTTCGGCTAAGTCAATTGGTTTTTCTTACAACATCTGTTATTTTTGCAATTTCGGTGAAAATATTTGCAGATTCCAACAATAGTACAACGTTTTCTGAAAGAACAATTTCTTTCATCCTAACCTGCCGCCTGAAGAATTGACGGTCTCCAAAGATAAGTCTATTTGAATTTTTTATGTCAGATATTAAATTATTAATGTCATTAGTTTGGGCTATAATACCTACTGCCAGAACAATAAAAACCCAAATCAAAGACACCCTCGGAATTTTAAAGTCTTGTCTTAGATTAATCTGTAATTATAAAGATGTACACTTTATAAATATTTTTAACTGTCATACATTTTTTTACATTATTGGTAGGTACTTGTTTTGTTATTTCTCTTACAAGAGAATTTGCTATTGCAAATGTGGGCGTTTGTCACAAATAGTGTTTCTTAGATTTTTAGAGTATTTGCGTAAGATTCTCCAGTATATATATTCCCTATTGGCATATAGTCGATCAACAATTTTCCCTCCATGTCCCAGAAAATTGTGACCATTAACTTCCCCGCAGAAGTTTGGGTTCGGCATTTTTTGGTATGGGGAGAACCCTTATGAATTCTTGTTTCGTCTCAGGATCCTAGTAATGAACCCATTTCGCCACCATCATTATTTGTGATAAAAATTCTGAACCCTTCCCTAAAGTGGCAAAATGTTGTTCGCAAATTTGTTGGCGGTGTAATTTTGGTTCCGGAATGAGAAGTCTTGGAATTCAACGCGGTAACACCTTCCTCAAACCTAATTTATCTTACCTCAGAAATTCTGAAGATATAGTTACAACATTCAAACGTCAATTCTCCAGCATCATAGCCTCAACTTTCTAGCGCATTTCTTCATTAGTCACATTTGAAGGTCTGCCCAATCTTGAGTCATCTTCAACCGATCCTGCCCCCAACGAAATTACATATAGTATAGTCCTACGGATGCTGCCGCTTCCCGCATTTCGATCGCCAAAAACTGCTGTCTTCCCACTCATCTTCTTGTAGTCCTCTATTTCTCATGGAACATTCTATCCCTTCAAGCCAGGTTTTCTTCGACCTTCCTCCTACCATCTCTCCTCATTTATACGTCGGACATGTCCATACCATAATAGTTGCTTGTGTTCTATCCTCTCTACTATGGTATCGGATACTTTCGCTTCTGCTCTAATGATCTCGTTTCTAATATGTTCCAGTCTTGTGGTTCTGCATGAGCTTCTTAGATAATCCATCTCTACTGTTTCTAGTTTTCTCTTGTTTTTATCACCACCTACCGCATGGATCCCAACGAAATTGTTTACACCAAAATTTAATCTTGTAAAGCGATGAAGCTTCATATTTATAGACCGCCATCATTCTGCCATAGATAGCTTTTGGCCCGTTCCTTTCTTCTGTCAAAAACTTTATTACACTTCGGGGTTTTATAACATTCATTTTTAATACAACTAAACACAATATTTTTGAAAAGGGTGTTCAGATCTGTACAAAACTGCATATACAACTGTCAAAACTTATAATATTAATAGTATAAGCCGCTTAGCCATTGTCTTTATGGCTAGATACGTATTTGAGTTCCCCTCGTACAAAAAAATGCGCCGGTGACTTTATCTCATTGTGGTGTGGAAATGAACTGTTTAATAGTTGATTTGTGTTGTTAAAAGCGTTGACTGGCCTACATAATAATACTTACTTTTTTTACTTAATCCTATGCCTTTCTACCGTTAGGTGTAAGGCGGATGGAGTTGAGTTTGTTATGTCGATGCCGTTCTGCACTTTTCTTTCCATAATTTCCTATCCTGGGCCACTTGTTTTATTCCTTCCCATCTTATTCCCTTGCTCGCTACTGCCTCTCGCATTCCCTCTTCCCATGTTTTCCTGGTTCTTCCTCTTTTATTTTTTCCCGACACTCGCGTTTCAAACACTATATTTGTTATTCTGTCCCTTGGCATGCGGTACACATGCCTGAACCACCTTAATTGTCCTTCCACTATTTTCCCCGTTACGGGCTCCATCTGTGGGTTTTGTCTGTATGTATCATTTCTTATCTTATCTCTATTAATTTTAATTTCTATCCGTCTTAGAAACCGCATCTCCATTGCATTTAGTCTTGTTTTATGTTTTTCTGTTGAGGTCCATATTTCACTGCTATACATTATTGACGGTCTTACTACTTTTTTAACTACTTCTATTTTTATTTTTCTAGGAACTTCTTTCTTTCCCAAAAAGGTCGTTTTCATCATGTTGTATATTCTTCCTGTTTTTCCCATCCTGTCGCTGATTTCTTTGTCAATTTTACCATTGTTCTCAATTATGGATCCTAGATATTTAAAACTTTCTACTTGTTCAATTTGATTCCCTTGGAATTTTATGATATGTGTTTTATTCTTACTCGACACTACCATACTTTTTGTTTTCCCTATGTTTATTTTCTGTAATTCTATTTCTAGCACCTCCAGGTTATGTTGTAAGTTCACTTCAGAGTTGGTCATTAGAGCCATGTCATCTGCGAACATAAGTTCGTTTATTTCTGTTTGTTCCATTTGCCAGTATCCCAATTTTAACGTCTTCATCTTTTTCTTAGCATTTTTAATTGCTTCATGTAGCACTATTGAAAACAGAAGGGGGCTCAACACACATCCCTGCTTTACTTCTATATCTGTTGCAGACTCTCTCGACTCTTCTTTATTCGTCCTTCCTATATTTATGACATTTCCATACATTGATTTTAATATTTCTATCGTTCTTCTATCAATCCTTCTTTTTTCTAGTGTTGTCTATAATTGTTCTCTGTGTATCCTGTCAAACGTCTCTTCAAGATCTATGAAGCACATATGTAAATCTCTTCCTTTCTTAATAAGTTTTTCGGTGACTTGTCTGATGGTAAATATTAAATCTTGGGTGCGTATCCCCTTCCTAAAACCACATTGGGTCTCCTCTATTGTATTTTCTATCCTATTCCTTATTCTTTTCTCGATTGTTCTGTCAAATACTTTCGCGGGGACGCTCATTCACGTTATGCCTATGTAATTATCGCATACTCTTTTGTCTCCTTTCTTATGTATTGGGAGTATGATTCTTACATTCCATTCTCTTGGTATTACAGTGGTCTTCATTCTTTCGTTTAGCAACTCTGTAAATTTGGTTATTCCTTCTTTTCCCATATACTTTATCATCCCCGGTGTTATTTTGTCCTTTCCTGCTGCTTTTCGTAGCTCTATCTTCTGTAGGGCCTCCTTAACTTCTTTCTCTTGAATTTCTTCAATTACTTCCCTTTCGTTTAACTGTTCTTGTTCATTCGTTATGTTGTTTTCTGCTTTTGTTAGTTCTTCGAAATGCTGTCTTCATCTTTTCATTATTTGATCTTCTTCTGTTATTATGTTTCCATGCTTTCCCTTTATGTTCATCATATTATATTCCTTTTTCTGCCTAAGTTGTTTTAATGTTCCATAAAATAGTTTCTGGTTGTCTCTAAAGTTTTCTGTCATCTTTTCCCCAAATTTTATCTATGACTTTTTTTGCATTCTTGATCTCCTTTTTCACCTCTGTTCTCTTTTCTTTGTATTTTTCGTAGTCTTCTGTCTTTTTTGTACTTAAGTATCTTTCCCACGCCTATTTTTTCTTTTTGATTTTAGTTTTAATATCTGAGTTCCACCATTCTGTATTTTTCACGTTTTTATTTACTATTTCCTTTTCCCGCAGCTCTCCATAGCAGCATATAATATATTATTTTTAAACTTTCCCCATTTTTCTTCTACTCCTTTTGTATTTTCTGTTTCTCTAAATTTTTCGTTTAGTATTTCAATATATCTTCTATAATATTCAGGTTCTTTTAGTTTATAGTTTCTTATATTTTCTTGGGTCTTCTTTCTTCTTCTTTTTCCTTCTGTAGGTCAATTTTTACCAAGTAGTGATCACTTCCTATCTCTGCTAGTGTTGTTACTTTTACATCTTGTACATAATAGATAATAATAATTATGTAATAAATATCTTTTAATAGTTATCCGTAGTAACTGGAAAAGTATTTTCCGTAGAACATACAACATGCACATTATACAGTTGCCAAATTTCTACTTATTTTCGTGCTTCTTATGAAGAAACTAGCTTACGAAAAATATGTACTGTAGCTCTTTTATATTTAGGATGCACTGTTGTCTTGTTATGGGACACCCTGTATATATATATATATATATGCATCCTGCTATCATTGTTGCGTCCATACATTGCCAATTTACGGTTGCTATTGCGTCCGACGAATTATTGCGGCCGTATACCGGACGCAATAATGTAATCGCTAATAAAAATTTAAAATTCCCGCTGTTTCGTAATTTATTTTAAAAGCAGTGTAACCATCTTAACAGTTCTCTCCAACCTGACAAACCTGCATTGCTCTAACATATAAAATATAGCGGCAAATTCATAAAATTGATGGACGCAATATTGTTAGCCAGATGTATAAGGGAAGGGTATTATAGTTCAATGCATTAGTCGCTGGGAGGGCGCTAAATATATACACTTTTCCGTATATAGAATGTAGATTTTATACTTACTGCGTCCACGAACTGGCAACACTGTATTGCACTGCAACACAATGTTACATGCGGAGTCGGTGGTTTTGTTTGTCCTTATCTTTGACTAAATTAAATCTCGAAGTAAATGATATTCGTGTGTTATGTGTTAATCATGTCGCTCATTAATTCAAGAGATTATAGAATGTTACACGCCTATAAAATAATAGGTATAAGTAATTGTGTTTGTTTTGCTTTAGGTATTATTTAATGTCTTCTTCGTGCCTTTAGTACAGTAAAAGACAAATTAAAAAACTAGACAATTTTAAATTTTTGAATCATTTTCTGCCGAAGATATGTCATACTAAATGCCTCAGTATTTTACGGAAACTTAGAAAACATTACACATTCTTATAAATTAAAACATAAGTTATTACAATTTGTCTCAGCATTCGTGTTTTAGCAGTCGAAGATCCCCCTATCTGCCTATAATTTATTATTATTATAATTTATTCTTAGCCAAAATACGCGTACTAAATTTTGTCTTTAACAATTTCAACAGTCGTATGTAGTGTTTGATTGAAGTTTGTAAAAGTGAATAAATTTTATTTCTTATACTGCAACCTAGTTATAAATCATTAATTAAATATTTCAAAGAGGCTGTTGTGAATCTGCAGGTAGATACTTATATCGGCAGTGTATTAATTCGACTAAATTTCTAACAGAAACATTCGTTAGAGCAGTATTGTAATTGTAATAGGTTGAACTGTGTCACCCTCCATAATGTGCACAATTTATTTTTTATTGTTTCAGTGCATCACATTAATAGTTTAATATATGTACTACACAAAAATATTTATTTTATCGTTTTGTTCGGTATCTCTTATAAATAAACGTAACAAAAATTAGAACACCTGTTTAATTTGAAATAAATAATATTTGTACAATTTTTTTACTATATACATAAGTAATTGCGTATAAATATATTATCAATATACGAGGGTTGCCTTTTATATTTCGGGATTAGAGAACAAAAACAAATATTTATCATCGAAAATGGCTTTATTGTTTTTCAAAATATTATCCATGAAGATCAATACACTTTTGCATGCGCGTGAACCAATTTTCGAAGCACGTTTACCACTCCGATTGAGGTATCTATAAAACATGTATTTTGAACGCATCAACCGCTTCTTCAGCTGTCGAAAAACGTTGACCTCGCAACTTATTTTTGATGTTGGGCAATAAAATGAAGTCATTGGGTGCCAAATCATGACTATACGGCGGATGACTCATCAAATCGACGTTTTAAGTGCTCAAAAAGTCACTTGTTCGAGCCGATGTGTGAGAGCTCGCATTGTCGTGGTGGAGAATGTTCCGTCTTCGGCGGTTTGTTTTCCTTATTTCTCCGAAGACTTAGGGCAAACAAATGGTTGTGTACCATTCAGAATTTACCGTTCTACGTTGCACCAATGGTACCGTTGAGACATGTCCAGTTTTACCGAAGAAACAGGCGACCATTTGTTTCGAAGTGCTTCGAGCAGGAACAACTTTTGTTGGGTTTGGCTCGCCTTAGAAAACCCATACAGTCGACTGCTGTTTACTTTCGGGCTCATACGGGTAGATCCACGATTCATCACCTGTCACGATGTCATACACATGTTTTGAAGCACTGCAATCGAATTTTTTGAACATTTCTTGCGACCAATTGACACGAGTTTGTTTTTGAGCGATTGTCAAATTATGTGGGATTTAATGCGAACAATGTATACTGGTCCCACTAATGTCCAAGGATACCTCAATCTCACGATAAGTCACATGACGATCTTGCAGTATCAGTTCACGTACCGCATCAATGTTTTTCGGAACTACAACCGATTTTGGACGACCTTTACGAAATTCGTCGTTGAACGAACTACGGCCACGATTGAATTCAGTAAACCATCGATAAACACTGGTCCTTGATGGTGCTTCATTGCCAAAAAGCGAATTAAGTTCATCGCTGCACTGTTGTTGAGTTAATCCACGTTGAAAATTGTAAAAAATAATCGCACGAAAATGATCATGATTTAATTCCATTTTTTGGCCGATATGAATTTTTCAAGTTACTGTAAACAACACAAACAGCGCTCGTACGTCAAAACGTTCTGAGTACGTATACCGTAAAAAATGTCAAACTTTACGATAGAGACGTCAGTTGCCAGATGGCAGCACTAGGGTTGCCCAATCCCGAAATATAAAAGACAACCCTCGTATTGAAGCGAATATTAAAAATTTTATCAAACTATTTTTAAAACTCGTATAATTTGGTGTCACCCATCAACTGGTGTATTCCGAAATCTATTCGGCTAACGGAGGGTTTTCAAAGATACTAGAGTAGATTTGATTAGATTCCGTTATTCAATGTAAAAAAATAATGAAAAAGTACTTTTCTAATTTTTGGAATTACTGTGCTACAACGTTGGAACGAAATGCTGAAATTTTCATTTTACAACTGTATCCTTTAAATTAAAATAGTTAGTCGGTATCTATTGGCACCAATGAATTCCTCTCAAAAATTTCACTAATAGTGCCCAAACCATTTTCTTCTATCCTTGTTAATAACGGAGATTCCCATAAAATATTACGCTTGTAAGATTTAGTTAATTTCCTGAAAGTTATAGTTTAGATGTTGACTACGTTATCCTTATCAACTACAAAAATGTCTCGATTAGGTAAATAACTTCTTTACATTTTTTTATGCAGATGAAATAGAGAGTGAGAGAATAAGGGTTTTTGGAAAAAGAAAAAATATAACTGGTTCTGTAATCGGAAATTGCGGAACCCGCAATTGATATAAAATTTACGCAAATTAATGTAAATATGGAAGAAGATTTACAAACGCATCAACAAAGTAATAGCGAAAGTGACGTAGAAGATGAACCAACTTATGAGAATATGACTACTATAAAATTGAACCGGTAATTAAAAAAAAAGGAAAGAAACGGACTTTTCTTCCATTCCTACTGTTCTTCTTTTCTGAGTGCTTTATCTCTTACGGGAGGTAACGGTCTTCTCTCCTATGCCTGCGTTGCGCGTTTAAAGTGGCACAGATATAGAGGACCTACCCCGTAACGTGGGCTCCGAACCATGGGAAGTGTAAACACTTCTACTCCAAAGAAGATTTACTAGGCGGAATACCTCACTGGTTTGCCATTGCCTTGCGAGAGAGAACGGCCGTTAAAAATCCGATGTTCCGGTACTGGGAATTGAACCTAAAACCTTCCGCATAGAAGTCTAACGCGCTAACCTCTAGCCCACAGCCGCCTAATACAAAAAAATTATAAAGTGAGATTTGCAATTTTAAACTATCCTACGCTTTCAAAGTATTATTCATTGATGCCAGTTGCGATCTTATTAATATATCAACATCACATTTGTAGTAAAAAAGTGGGAAAGAGGTATGCGTTGTTCCTGATTTTGTTAAAAATACGAACTAGTTATGTTATCATCAACCGATTATATTCCTATTATAGATAGTAAACAATAATATTTTCTTATTTAGATGTTTTTTTTTTCGTTTTTAATACGGTTTAACACTGTAAATAAGCAAACACAATGTGAATTAAAAACTGTATAATAATTATACAGGGTGATTCAGGCTATACTACTTTTTCCTTAGTGAGTTTATTATTAGGAATTGATTAACTATGGTATGCATAATATGTTTCGAAGGATGTTCTACAACAAGGCGTAGTCAGTTTTTTGATTGAACGTCAAAGATGCGATATTCACTTTTTCAAATGTAAACGCAATTCTC
>JABXWE010056172.1:0-19785 GCA_014611495.1 Limonius californicus | reverse complement strand
T
Organism: Limonius californicus; assembly: GCA_014611495.1. Taxonomy (NCBI): domain Eukaryota; kingdom Metazoa; phylum Arthropoda; class Insecta; order Coleoptera; family Elateridae; genus Limonius; species Limonius californicus. The sequence continues at coordinate 19,784 of JABXWE010056172.1, read as the reverse complement.
ACTAGGGAGTTTTTATAAACACTTATGGCAGCACTGACAGGTGGCTGAAACTGACATTTCAAACTTTCAAATTCAAATCGAACTACCAACATCGTAAAAAAACAAACTAAAAACAGTACGATTATAGGCCTCCTTAACGTACTGTTTTTAAGCTAAAACAGTGCGCTTAGAACGGCTTTATAAAACCGAAATAGAAAAATGTTGTTTATATCACGTGCCGAAAACAATTCCATATACTCGTGCAGATTTCCGCACTCGGCCTTCGGCCTCGTGCGTCAAATTCTGCACTTGTATGTAATGAATTGTTTTCGGCACTTGTTATAAAAATAACTATTATATATTTTAGGCTTGCTTGATCTCAATTAATTCTGTGTCCAGTTTGGGTTGATATAACAACAGCTTGGCATACTTTTGAAGCAATTTTTTCCAGTAACAAACAACATCTTTTATTTCTAAGTTATCCCAAATGAAATTGAAGCCGTTTTGAGCTATATCTTTAGCTATGTTTTGGTTATTCATGGCGAATTCAATCAAATCCCTTATTTTCTCTTTACTGGCATTTGCATCTACAGGAATATAGTGGATCCAGGGTTTTAATGCTGGGTAAAAGAATTCTAGCCACTCTTCTCCTACATGGAAAACTAAAGATTTACATAGAAGTATATGTTTGAAGCGAAAACTTGCAGCCACTCCTCGGAAATTAAAGAGGTATCTGTACTTGCAGTGGTCAATGAAGGATACTTCTGAAGCTGGAGGAGCATGTAAGGTGTCCTAAATAATAAATAAAATAAATCCAAATCCTTCATGTAATTCTAGAAATACAGATCTTATGAATTGTAACTTACATCATCTTGTGTTACATCATTTTGTAATATGTACTATACAGTGTCAAGAGTCACATTAAACATAAGCTGAATACACTTCTGTTAGAGGACATTATAATTATGATGACAATACACTAACAGGAGGATATCCGAGTCATGTTATAGAGAACAATCAAATAAACTAAAAGGGCAAAAATCATTAGATAACTATATGATATGAGGAACAGACGTGGTCCTTTTAATAACTTTCTACTTTTCAAGGAGGAAATTCTGGATTCTTAGATAGAGGAAAGCATTAACATCAGTGGCGGTTTTTGAATAAATGGGCACGGGTGCGCCCTCTCCCCGATGAAAATATTAAAATTAATCTTTTCTGCATTTAAATAATAATTAAAATGTACTAACTCTGCTAAAGTTTATTTTCTAGAGCTGACGTTTTAACGTTTAAATTGTCATCCATTCCGCGATTTTCGTTGCAAAGTTCGCCATCACCTTGCGCATTTAAGCTACTCGACCCCCCGGTTCTCTGTATTCGGCAAGCATCACCTGACCGTACATATATGATGATTATTGATTATAGCGTTCATTTAGTGGACCCAACAGATTCGCCCGCGCTCGAAGTTTTCAATTCCAAGGTGCAGTTTTGTAACTATTAAACAATGAATAGTGTTAATAACCTTTCTTTGACTTTTCAAGACTTTCGATTGAAGAAAAACTTCAAGGAAGTTATATACAGGGTGTTTCGAAATTCGCGCCCACGGACTGTGGGATGGTGTTATGCGAAAAAAACTAAACAAAAAGTTCCTCTACCATTTTTTGATCAACCAGTGGGGAAGTATTGACCGAAATACTTGTTAGGTATACACAAATATTGGGTTAACGGCCAAGGGCAAATAGAATAGAAACTATTCGATTTTTAATCAAGCTTTCGAAATAATTTATTTCTTCATCAGGATTCTGGAAAATTCCAAGAACCAATGTTAACAATTTATAAATGTTATGTTAGGTATTACTTACAAATCAAAGTTCTAAAATTGAAATCTCGACATAGCGCGTACTCGACGTCTAACATATTAATCATAAATTAACAGTTAATCACAGATGTGTCAGAATAAGTTAAGAACAAACAATTTAAAACACAACTTAAGTCACAATGTGCAGATCTTATCACAGGAAATTAGTTCTAATGCCAACTATTCAAAACTAAATAACATGAAAAGAAGGCGGGAAATTCAAAAACCGCCATGAAATTAACAAAATGAAGTGAAACCCAAACAACCGATTTTTTTATACAAATTAATCCAAATCAACAACACTAAATGTAGAATCAGTATTATGTATACTATTAAAATTGAATCTATTCTTATTTACTCAAAAACAAAAGAAGGTTCAAACTATAATTATGACGAGTACGTAATTCAACATTTGTTCAAAATGTCCACCTTCTGCTACTAAACAAGCTTCAGCACGTCGTTGTACTCCTCGAACAGGGTTGCGTACCATATCCGGTGTTATTTCTCGCGCTGCCTGAAACACGTGGTTTTGCACGATGAAGCGGGCGCTCATTTCGCGTTAATTGTACGTGACTACCTCGGCCATTATTTTCCTGACCACTGGATTGGCAGAGGCGGTCCAATTGCTTGGTCGCCTCGTTCGCCCGATCTAACGCCATTTTATGGGGTTACCTAAAATCGTTGGTCTACAAAACACCAGTGGCCAATCTGAATGAGCTGCAAAACCGCGTGTTTCAGGCAGCGCGAGAAGTAACACCGGAGATGGTACGCAACTCTGTTCGAACAGTACAACGACGTGCTGAAGCTTGTTTAGTAGCAGACGGCGGTCATTTTGAACAAATGTTGTAATTACGTACTCGTCAGAAGTATAGTTTGAACCTTCTTTTGTTTTTAAAAATTTGTTATTATTAAGTTTAACCAATTGATTAAACAATCAAAAGCTGAGATTCAATACCTTTTTCTGCGATTTTCAGATTTTTAAAACCGCGGTAGCTCGGAAAATAGTGGGCTGATGGAAAAATGCTAGAGGAACTTTTTGTTTAGTTTTTGTCGCATAACACCATCCCACAGTCCGTGGACGCGAATTTCGAAACACCCTGTATAAGATCCGACTTTAAAGAAATCTATCTATCTATATCTGATGCTATGAATATTTTAACATTTTTGTTAAAAAATAATCTTGATGAAACTTTTATGGAAACACTGAGACTTCTAAATATTATTGTAACGACACCTATGACAACTGCGGAAGCTGAATGTTGCTTTTCCACATTAAAACTTTTTAGGAAACACCATGCTTAACGATCGCTTGAATCCTTTGGCTACAATGTCTATCAGCAAGAGTTTAGTTAACGAAATTGATAATTTTGAAGAAAAAGTTGCGGATAAATTTATTTTGATAAAAAATCGACGGACAGAATTTCGTTTTAATAATTAAATGTGTTTGAGTATGTTTTTTTTTGGTTAAGTAATTATTGATTCGATAACTATCTTATATTATTGGTTGAAAGCAATTTACAGAAACATCCAGTATTTATAGGTGATACAGTCTGTTCATGGGAATAGTCTGAAACTGCCAACTTTTTAATTTGGATAGATCAATTCCGTGAAATTAGCAATATTGTATTTACGATCCAGGACAAAACACCGAATGCCCAAAACGCCGACTCCCATTCCGCCGTCCATGTCGAAAACGCCGAATGGTGTTGATGACCAAAACGCCGAACGGCACTAAACAACGTCACACCGTTGGTGAGCATGGCGTCGAAGCCGCATACGAATTTAAATTTGTATTTGACCCAAAACGCCCACCGCACATCGATTTGGCATTTTGGCTATTCGGCTAAATGTCCACAAACACACCTATGCGGTTTGTCCAAGGCGCCGACCACAACCCAAGTAGGAGTTTTGGTCACTGGGCCATTAATACCACTACCTTTTACATAAACATAAAGGCTGTGTAAAACATTGCGGATAATATTTACATCACGCAATTCTACGTTGAAAACCAAGCAAAAAGCTTTATTTTCCGTCATTTTTAATATATCCTGTATGTAACATATACACCGTGTTTTAAAAATGCGGTGTCAAAAATGTACCTACCGTTAAAAACAGAAATTATCCGATAAATAAAAAAATTTAAAAAAAGAAGTCAAATTTTGAAAAATTTATAATTATACTAACGTCGGCTCTAAAGATTTTGTTTTAATTTTTCTCATTGATAGTGGCCCAGTGACCAAAACTCCGACTTGGGTTGTGGTTGGCGCTTTGAGCAAACCGCATAGGTGCGTGCGTTCGTGGACATTTTGCCTAATGGCCAGAACGCTGAATCGATGTGCAGTCAGCGTTTTGGGTCAACATCATTCCGCGTGTTGGACATGGTCGGCGGAATGGGAGTCGGCGTTTTGGGCGAAATATCGATTCAGCGTTTTGGGCAATCCCTGTATTTTTGCCTGCCCAGTCAGAACCGATACTGTTACTAAGTTGAATAGTGCACCGCATAAGATCGGCTTTATTTGATACATACATAAATAAAAGCAGAGTTGCCTCTTTGAGTAACAAACAAAAAATTTATTTTTTCTTGGATATTAAGACAAAAAATTCAGTAAAGTAAGTAAAATATTGTCGCCAATAAAAATGGCGGCAACAAAAATTGTACGTGCTTATAAAAAATTAAGAATACTTACCATTCTTTATTTTGAAAATTTTATTTAGAGGTAATTATACTTTATAATTCTTTTTTCTAAACCTACACAACCAAAAATGTTTAACATAACCTCAGTTGCTAATTACATATTTACATTCACCATAATGTAAATAATAATTTCGTTATAATTTACAGAAACTTGCCTATAATTAGAAGACAAGTTTCCCATTTTTAAAACATATTCCCAAGCTTTTGTTCCGCCTGCTTTATCGCTAGCTCCAAAAGTATTCCTTATGTACATATAAACGCTATTTATTTTTGAAAATAAATGAAAACTACTATCACATAGTTTGGACAAGTGACAGGATGTTATAGAGAAGATTGACTGTGGGAGGTAAACGTGAGTCAGTATTTATCCAAACAATTTATAACATTTACTATAATTATTAATTAGTTATCAAAGTATAGTTTAGTTGCGATAGTAAATTTTTACATTAGGACACAAGATATTCATTTCTGAATGCATAACATAACATCAAAGAAACAGTGTAGAGGAAGAATGGGTTCAATTAAAACAAATAATAACAGAAAGTGCGAAGAAACTAGGTACAATGGAAACATCAAAACAAAAAGACTGGTGGGATGAAGAATGCAGATTAGCAATAGAAGAAAGAAAATTTATAAGAATGGAAATGCTGAAAACAGGAGGGCACCATCTCAACAAAAAATATATAGCAGCGAGAAACAAAGCACAGAAACTCTGCAGAGAGAAAAAGAGGAAGGTAAGGAAAGAAAAGCTTGAAAAAATAGAAGAAGCATATAAAAACAAAAATGCAAAAGTTTTCTACAACCACATAATAATAATAATAATAAAGGCTTTCCAATCAATAAGATTATAGCCTCTTCTTTCCGAAGTAAATTAATCCATTTCATGGGGTGGATTGGTCCCCGTTTTCCTTATGTAGTTCGCTTCCTATAATTTACGGTGTGTTTTCGTTTTTTCAACTATTCCTCTCCATTCAGCTCTGTTACTTGCTTTCTTCTTCCAGTCCTCGATTTCCATCTTTCTTAGGTCCTCTGTCACTTCGTCATACCATCTTATCTTTGGCCCTCCTCTTGGTCTGTTTTTCTCTGGTTTCCATGTCATTATTTCTTTTAGTATGCTTTGATCCCTTTTTCTCGTTATGTGTCCTAGCCATCTGATCCTTTGTGCTGCCATTACTTTCACTATATCCTCTCCTTTCATTATTTCTGTGATCTGTGATCTCATGATTCATATATTGTCGTTTTACGTCGTTATCAATACTTTTGAGCCCCATTATCGCTCTTAGCACCTTTCTCTCGAAAATTCTTAGTTGTTCTTTTTCTGTTTGCGTGGGACACATTATTTCAGCAGCATACAGCACCACTGGTCTTATAAGTGTCTTGTATATTCTTATCCTAGTCTGTACTTTTAGTTTTTTGGATTTCAACATTTCGCGATTCGCATAAAAGGCTTTGTATCCTTTTTGTATTCTATCAAGTATTTCTTCCTTTCTTTCATTGTTGTGAGATATTTGTGTTCCTAGATAGTTGAAGTCCTTTACCTTTTCAAACTCATAGTTTTCTATTTTGACTACTTTTCTTGTATCATCTTTTCCTCTATTGCACTTCATGTATTTCGTTTGCTCTCGTTTATTTCTAGCCCTATCTTCTTTGATTCTTTGATTAGCTCCTTAACGATTTCTGTCATTTTTTTTAAAGATCTTGAAATAATAACTATATCGTCGGCATACGCCAATATTTGTGCCTCTCTAGTCTTTATGTTCCCGTGCACTTTTAACCTTCTGATTGCTCCTTCTATCGCTAGGTTGAACAGTGTCGCCGACAGCGCATCCCCCTGTCTCACTCCCTTGTTTATACTAAATGCATCCGTATACCCTTCTTCTGTTTTCACTATGGCTTTCGAGTTGTTCAGCGTCATTTGTATGCAGTTTCTCAATTTGCCCGGGATCCCCAGCTCCTTTAGAGTTTGTATTAGTTTTTTTCTATTTACATTGTCGAAGGCCTGCCTGTAATCCACAAATATCATATGTAATTCTACGTCATGCTCATAGCTCTTCTCCAGTATTTGTCGCATTACGTGCAAAGCATCCACTGTGGACCTTCCCGGCCTGAATCCCATTTGATAATCTCCTATTTCTCTCTCCGCATATCTCATAAGTTTCCTTTGTAATATGGATGTAAGTACTTTATATGTGGAGTTCAGCAGCGTTATTCCTCTGTGGTTGCTGCATAGTTGGAGATCTCCTTTTTTAGCTATTGTTACAATTACACCCATTCCCCACTCTGTCGGCATCTGTTCTTTTCTCCATATTTCTTTTATCAGGTTATGTATAGTTACTTGCAACTTCTCTCCTCCATATTTCATCAGCTCGCCGTTCAATTCATCATACCCTGGTGCTTTTCCATTTTTTATCTTTTTTATCGCTTCTTTCGTTTCTTCCAAGGTTGGTTCTTCCTCTTCCTCTTCTTCTCCCGCTGTATCTTCACTTGCCCTTTCTTGTTCATACTTATTGTTTTCTGCATTTGCTTCATATAGTAAGTTGTGGAAGTATTTCCTCCATATTTCTTTTTTCTTATTTTCGTCGTATTCAACAATACCCCTTTCGTCTTTCAGTCCTCTGTTTCTTATTGTGTTCCCCATCTTTTGGTTTTTAATTTGCTTATAAAATTTCTTTGTGTTGTTGTTTTTATAGTTATCTTCGATTTCTTCCATCATTTTCTCAATCCATTCATTTCTCTTTTGTCTGCATGTCCTCTGTGATTCCGCTTTATTTTCCTTATATTGATTTAGGTCTTCTTCTTTCTTGGTCGATAACCATTTTCTTCTAGCTTTATTCTTTTTGTTAATCTTTACTTGACATTCGTTATCAAACCACTGTTTTCGCCTCGTTCTTTCTTTGCGTCCGATCGTTTTGTCACATGCTCTCTCAACTAGGTCCTTGATCTCTTTCCATTCAGTCTCTATATCTGTTTTCTTTTCATATTTTCCATTTCTTTGTTAATTTCCTTTAAATATTCCTTCCTTCCGTTTTCTGTATATAGTTTCTCTATGTTCCTTCTCTTGCATTCCCTGCTTCTTTGCTTGCTTTCATATTCCTGTTTTACTTTCGCAATTACTAGTATGTGGTCTGAATCTGCATTCGCACCTCTGTATGATCTGACGTCTGTTATTATCCTACTATGTTTCTTCTTTATTAATACGTGATCAATCTGGGTCCCTCTCGTTCTACCCGGGGGCATCCATGTTTCCTTGTGTATTCTTCTGTGTTTATGCTTGGTGCTGCTGATAACCATGTTTGTTTTGGCCGCGAAGTTGCATAATCTGTTTCCGTTGTCATTTGTCTTGTCATGTATTGTCTGTAAACCTGTCACGTCTTTTATATAATTTTCTTTTCCAATTTGTGCGTTCATGTCCCTAGTATTATCAATATATCTTGCTTCGGTGTTTGTATGTATTCTGTTTCTAATTCGTCGTAGAATTTGTCTTTCACTTCCTGATCGTCTCCTTCTGTGGGGGCATACGCGCATATTATCTACAACCACATAAAACAAGAAAAAAAAGGTTTTCAACAACAAACATTGGGATTAAGAACCGAAGAAAGAAACCTCTGTATGGATGAGGAAGAAATGACGGAAATATGGGCAAACTACTTCGGGCAAATACTTACAGAAAATAATACCAGCGAGGAAGAAATAAAAAGACAACAAAAAGAAGAAATAAAATTGAAAACTCCAACTTATTAAGAAATGATGGAAATAGTGAAAAAACTTAAAAGCAGCAAAAGTCCAGATTCAGACAAAATAGAAGCGGAATTAATAAAATACGCAGACGAATCAATATGGTACAGACTGCACCAGCTAATAAAAAAAGTATGGGTAAAAAGAGAAATGCCAAAAGAATGGACAAAAGCACTTATATGCCCAATACACAAGAAAGGTAGCAGCAGTGTAGCCTCTAACTACAGGCCAATTTCCTTATTAAGTGTAGCTTACAAAATTTTATCTCAACTTATAAATAGAATTTTAAAACAAGAATTGGAAAACAAGATTGGAAGATATCAGGCTGGCTTCAGAAGCGGAAAATCAGTCATAGACCAGATCTTCATACTAAAACAATGCCAAGAAAAATGCAGCAAAAAAAACATACCTATACATGTACTCTTTGTAAATTTTAAGCAGGCATATGATCAAATAAGGAGAACGGGAATATATAAAGCCTTAAACAATCTAGGCATAACGGAAGAAACAATAAAACTAATAGAAATGACACTAAAAGAGACAAAAAATGCAATCAAATTTAAAGCAGCACAATCTAAAGAATTCCAGAGTAACTTAGGATTGAAACAAGGGGATCCACTATCGACAACCATTTTATATAGTTTTGGAGGACGTATTGAGGAAAAGCAAAGTAAATTGAGAAAATAATATCATCACAGGTCCCTACCAAATCTTAGCATATGCGGACGATATAGTAGTGCTAACACGAACGAAAGGGTAAAAAAAATAGAAGAACAAGCAAAGTTGGTGGGACTGCAAATCAATGAAGAAAAAACAAAATACATGATATTAGGAAACAGAACGCAAGAAGAATCGCAAAATTTGACCTTCCATGCAACAAACACCGGGAAAAAATATGTGTTCAACCTAGTGAACAGTACAGTGTACTTAGAGGCTGAGATGACAAGCAGCGGACAGCAAGGAGCAGAAACAAAGAGAAGATTAACCATGGGATCGAGATGTGTGGCTTCCCTAGACAAAGTATTAAAAGATAAAAGTATACAAAGGGAATCAAAAATGAGGTTATATAAGATAGTGATCCGCCCGGTAGTAACTTTTGGAGTGGAAACATGGTTAATAACAAAAGAATACGAAAATAAAATAGACATCTGGGAAAGGAAAATCCTAAGAAAAATAGTAGGAGGAATAAACGAGAATGGAGAAGAAGGACCAACCTAGAAATGGAAGAAATATATAAGGAGCCCAAACTAACAACAATTATCAAGCAAACCAGGTTAAGATGGTTGGGGCACATAAGAAGGATGAATGAAAATGAACTGGTTAGGAAAACGATAAAAATGGAAGCAGAAGGAAGGAATAGAAGAGGGAGACCGAAAAATACATGGTGGGGAGACGTACAGCAAGACTTGAGAAACTTTAAACTTACAAACTGGGAAGAAATAGTAGAAGACAGAAAGGCGTGGAAGCACGCGGTCGAAGCCGTAGGCCACTAGGCCCGAAGCGCTGACCTATATACATATATAATATAACATCTGCAGGAATTGCAATCATTCAATAAGTTTCTTAGTCCTTAGCACTTGGTCAATGTTGATTTTTGAATTGTTTGATAAACCTATATTCTATGATTTTTTACTAGTTTATTTATGATCTTCAATAAATAAAGCTCCACAGGCTGCCTTAAGGAGGTCTAGCTATCAGTACATTGATAATTTTGTTTCATATCTAAAATAAATAACAATATTCATTGGAAATATAGAAGTCAGCCAGATACATTTAAATACAGCATTTTAATTGTACAAATTTCTTTACAATAAAAATATGTATCAGAAAACAACAAATATTCAGCAGATATTCAAAACAAGCAAAAGTTAGTTTAGAATACCCTGCGGATGTGTCAGCATGTGGGTTTCTTACCATGTGCTACTTATTATTTAAAAGACGTCAGACGGCGTTGGAAACAGAACAGGTACCATTTGTACACCGAACTTCATTAAAGCCAGATTATAGTGGGTTATAAATTTCTATTTATTATATATTGGCAGCATGTTTCATTGTAAAAGAACATGTAATGTGGATTCTTTTAAATCTAACTGAGGTTCTAAACACAATTTTTTCTTTAGTTAGAATATTGGTATTTTTTAGATATGAAGCAAAATCTCCAATGTGGAGCTTTATTTATATAGAGATTAGAGATCTTAAAAGTACTTGCATGAAATCCATTAAGGTTTATCAAGCATTTAAAACCAACTAAAATCATAAGAAACTTGTACAACGATCCTAATCACTGCGGATATTAAATTATACATTCAGAAATTAATATCTTGCCTCCTAACATAAAAAATAACTACACTAACTAAACTATACTTTGATAACTAATTAATAATTAGAGTAAATGTTATAAAATATATGGCTTATGTAAAGACACATGTTTCGTTTTCCATAGTCAATCCTTATAAAAAAAAAGTCTTGATTAACGTATGTAACAAAAGTTTTCGGAAAAATATCAACAGTAGCACATGAACCGAAAACAGTTTTATATCTAGTCGTCTGTAGAACAAAACAAGGTGTATTAATTGACATTTAGTGTAGCGTATCACCTTCTCTAAATAACTTCTGGTAACATGTCTTACAAGTTAGATATTCGTAAGAATATATATGCGTTGGTTGGACGGATGCCTAAACGTGATATTGTGAATATGTTCAGAGACCAGAATGTTTCGATTTCGACTATTTATCAAACAATTCGCGAGTGCGAACAAGGTATTCCCTGTATAAATTTACCAAAAACTGGACGTCCACGAGTTTTACCTCATGCTTCCGTTAGGAGATTGGTAGAAAGAGCTAAAGACAGGGTTGGGACTTCAACACGAAAGTTATCGCGTCAATTTCGAGTTTCGCATATGACCATTAGTAGAGAATTGAAGAACAATGGATTGCAGTTCCGAAAAAGAAAGAAATGCCCAAAATATTCTGATCTACAGCTGCGAAGAATTCCTAGATGTTGTCGAGCATTACGACGTCGATATTTTAATGGAAACAAAGTGATCGTTATGGACGACGAGAAATACTTCACTTTGTCGAACGCCGAAATGAAAGGGAACGATGGCTTCTATACTGATGATATTAGGAATTGCCCTAATGAAACTAAATTTAAATGTAAGGCCACATTCGCTGATAAACTACTAGTCCTGGTGTGCCATATCAGAAGCGGGAATTTCGCGTCCGTATATTGGGCATGTTAGAGGAGAAGCGGTAGATGCAGTAATTTATACACAGAGATGCCTTCCAAAATTACTTGATTTTATTAATACTCATCACGTTAATGATGAAATAGTATTCTGGCCTGATTTGGCTTCTTGTCATTATGCTAGAATCACTGCAATGGCTGGAAACAAATAATATCAATTTTGTAGCAAAAGACGACAATCCTCCAAACATACCACAAGCAAGACCAATCGAGGAATTTTGGGCAGTATTGAGCAGAAAGGTATACAATAATGGTTGGGAAGCCCAAAACGAAGAACAATTGCGGCGACAAATATTTAATAAGATCCGCGAAATAGATGTGGGTACCGTCCAGACTCTAATGGGACATGTTCGTGCAAAACTGCGAATTATCGAAGACCAAGGCCCTTTAGCTGCAGTTTAAAATTTTATTTTTGTTCAATATAGATGTAAGATTAACCCTTTAGATAAAAGTTTTGAATAAATCCACACTGGCTTTTAATAGTTGCCTCTCTTTGTTTTCCGAAAACTTTTGTTACATACGTTATACTGTATTAACGTTCCTTTTGATAATAATATGGTTTTAACATAAGTTTTAATAGAAAAATACTGAAATTTACGTGGTTTAATAAGGATGCACACTTTAAAATAGGATAATTGTAAGTAAAGGTTGTATTTGAATTAGTGAATAATGGTAGCCTGTTTGACGGCACTCTGGACATTTTTGAGATTATGTACAAACATTTAAATGACAGATGTCAATTGGTCAAATAATGAGTATTTCAATAATTCAAAAACACAAGTATGAAGTAAACAACAAAGAAATTTATATTTTTAAAGTCACCTGAGTTTCTACAATTATTTGAACGTCCCAGAATAAAAAATATATTTTATATGCAGTACCATATTTAGTATAATCTTAGCTATTAATATTCCCCATAGAAGTCTAAAAATTAAAATAACTTACAGCATCAGATTTCCATGCTTGATTCTTAGTATACTGTGCATCTGCAAGCTCAGGATGCTCCCTAGATAAAAGAATCAACGGATCACGTTCAAAACTGGTCCGTGAGCCTCTAAAGAAAGCTTTATTTATTTTATCTTCCCAAGTAGTCTCATTTGCCACCTTTGAAATAGCTATTCTATGAGAAGCCCATTTACCTTAAAACAAAACAGCAATCATGGGATATAGCAATTTTAGATTCACCAACTTACCTATTCCTTTAGGATACAATCCTATTGCTGGACCTCCTTCCCAAAATGACCAAGCTGGATACATAATATCATGATACTCTTCAGTTTTACTAAATGAAAATACAGGCCCAAATGGCCCATACTGTTTATATACTTGGGGCCAGTCTCGTGTGTTGATGATTAACTCCATGTTGGGTAGTTTGGAAACTAACTTTAGTAGAAAATATTCAATTCCAGAACATCTTGCAGGGAACATGCAGTCTTTGTCACGATATAAGTGGCCATCAATTATTTGATATTTTGTTCCCCTGTAATATGAATTGTAAGCGTTTTATAATACTAGTATTTACAGAATTAATCTTTAGTAACATCCAAAACTAAAATATTTTACAAGATAACTATTTAGTGTGAGATTGTTTTATATCTTTATTATTATATGAAATATAATCAAGAAAATTTCTAGCGAATTTGGCTCTGTGCAATTTAAACCTATTTTCTGATCTACAGGGTGTTTAGTTGACCTGGGTCAAAGTAAACCTACACTATTTTAAATGGAACACCCGTTATATTTATTACTGCATTTTAACTTAAGTTTTCATTTAGTATAAGATTTCTAACGTTCGCAGTGAATACAATATTAGTTAGTTTATTGGTAATTTACACATTTTTCAAATTTTGTTGTAATTCTTTTCGATTTTCTACGTATAAATGGGTTTCACTTAAACCCATTGTATTTGCATCTCTAAATGATGAAGCATGTTCAAGAGGTCTCTTAAAAGAATGATTCAGATGTTTCTTCACTTTTAAAATTACCCTACCTATAAGTAATTAACTAACACTGAATAACATGCTCCAAACGATTGCAGTTTTTAAAAAAGTGAAAATGTGTAAATCTGAAATTCAAACTTTCAAATATCTAAAACGTATTCTAGCTTTGCATTCCTATGTCTCCAGTAAAAGTACGGTAACTATTTACATAAAATGCACTTGTCCAAAATATTTATAAATGTGAAAGTTTAAATACAAAAATTCACACAAATCTTTTTTTTTTGACATGATGTCTAATATTTTAAAGTAGAGCAAGATCTAGTAGCTTATAAAGTATTGATTTTATACAAATGAAGAGGTATACATGGGGTATCATTTATAAATTTTGAGAAAATACGCAACTGATGAACAGTAATCATTCTGTAGGTATAAAATAATCTCACACTAAACTGGCATCCTCTACTATGCAACATTAAATAGTTATTACTATATAGTGTTTCAATATTTTATTTATAAGAAATTTATTTTCATTCTTCTAACATTCAGCATTATTGCAAGCAAACTTTAACCTGCCACAACAAGTAACGAAAAATTTCTGATTCTTCGGTTAATCTTAGCAGCAATAGGTAAAATCTCTTGGAGTTGTAAGCAGGAATTTGCTTCCTAAATCACAGATAACGAACTTTGACATACTTTGTCCTGATATTTTTTATCATTTCCTTTGTGATTCCATTTTTGAATGGCAGTAAATCATCTGTGATAACATTTGTGTGGCAGTTACAATTAGTGTTATTGCATGGTTTATAGGATTCCTCGGCCTGTTTTATTTTTTCTAAGTAATATGAGGATTTTCTGTTTGCTTCTGAAAAAGAAAATTTAAGTAAATATTAGACTACCTACACAGGGAAATGGAAATATAAACTACATAGAAAAGTACAACCTTCTGAATATTTATTTTCTGTCGACTGTTCACAATTATTCTTGTTATTTATTAAACACTGTTCATTACCGTCACAACTAATAAAAATAAAATGTAAAGTAATAAAAATGAAGAAATAAAAGAGTTTTAGCATAGCTAAAAATTATAGGTTAGAATACACAAACACGGACGGCAACGATTAAATAACCTAAATAAGCCAGTAGTGGCCAGTAGTCAGTATCAGACCTTGACTTTTTGACGGATGAGCTCAGAATTGCGAAATTGACGTAAAAGTAGCGGCAGTAAGTCCATTATATCTTGGTGTCAACTTTGGTCTTCCTTCTCTAATTATAATACATTAGAAGAGTTATTTACAAAGCTAACCTACTAAACCGTTTATAAGGAATATTTAAAAAATCGGAGTATACATTAAAAATGCTTCAATATTTTTTAAATGATCTAGGAAAGTTTTTCAAAATTATTTTTCTTTTAATTTTATGTTGGGAGATTGAGGTCAGAACGGCCAACAAACCAGTTTTCCTTCTCTAAAGGTTGAAAGTTTAAATCATACTTAACTGAAACTGCAGTGGTGCATTACTACAATCAGCATCTAGAGCAAAGTAAAGTAAGTCTTACATATGGCACAAAAATACCTATAGACTAACATTTGAATTTAATTTTGGCGCTTTGGACGTATTGCTAATCTTATATTTGCCAGAAAAAGAAATTTTCTATTAAAAAACCTTACTTACTGTTGATCACCTTCAGGATAAATTCATAAATATGTTAGACAATATTAAATAAGTTATGTGCCCATACTTTCTTATTTAAAAAACATTTTTCAAAAATATGACCAAAAGAAAACACGTTTTCGTCAATACATAACAGTAACGGTACAGGTTATATTATCTTATGTACAAATCACTTCAGGAATAGATTGATATTCGTTCGGGAGGGGGGATCAGTTACAATGGCATTCAAAGATCCTGCATCTCCTATACCCAAATGCTATTTACTACTATTTGGTTGTAATAAGTGTATTATTACCACCACTGCTATCTAACTATCTTTCGAAAATTCTGCTGAAAAGATTAAATTAAAGCTTTCTTAGCAGATGCCAGATTTCATTATAATAATAGAGTAATAATGACGTTTACATAATAAGTACTTTAGCCTTTAGGTCTGTTTAAAAATATTTTATGAGAAAAATTCCAATAATAATATGACTATATAAACATTGCAATTACTTTAAGGCAATCATTCGACCTTTAAATTCTGTTAAAACCTGCTACATGACATCCTAGAAGAAATATATAATATTATTGAACCAAAGGTTTTGTTCAACGTGTTTTTACAAAATTCTGTGTAGTGTCATACAGCAAAATTTTGTACAAAATTCTGTAGATTCATGTTGTAAAACCCAGTGTTGGGTAAGTTAGTCTAAGAAAGTAACTAAGTAAGTTAATCAGTTACTCGGCAAAAAAGTAACTAAGTAAGTTACTAAGTTACAGAATTATAAAAGTAACTTGAATAAGTTACTAAGTTACCATAAAGTAACTCGTTATTTTTTAAGTTACCTATTTTTATGAGACGCTACTAATGTACATGCAATTACTACCAACTTAATATCAACAGAAACACACATTTATAAGCAACTGTTTATTAGCAAATATTCTATACGTGGGGAAGGAACAGGCTTAGAGCTTAGAGGCGCTGGTTCAACAATGTTTTTGGGATTTTCCAAGGATTCTATTTTATTTTTCGTTATTATTGAAATATAGAGACGGTGAATGTATTTTCGTCTGAATTAGACACCCCTAACCTGCGCACAGGCGTTAGGAACGTACTTCTCAGTAATCCGCATACCTGCTCAGAGAGCTTCTAGTTGTTCGAGGATGAAAGATTACTGGAAAAAGCTGTCACCACCCAAATCTTAGGGTGCTTTGTCTCTTATGAGACGTAGCGATCTTCTCTCCTATGCCTGTGTTGCGCGTTTAGAGTGCCACAGACATAGAGGACCTACAGCTTA
The DNA here is from genome assembly GCA_014611495.1 of Limonius californicus. Classification (NCBI taxonomy): domain Eukaryota; kingdom Metazoa; phylum Arthropoda; class Insecta; order Coleoptera; family Elateridae; genus Limonius; species Limonius californicus. The sequence continues at coordinate 3,382 of JABXWE010056172.1, read as the reverse complement.
ACGTGGGCTCCGAACCACGGGAAGTGTAAACACTTCTACTCCAGAGAAGATTTACTAGGCAGAATACCTCGCTGGTTTGCCATTGCCTTGCGAGGGAGAACGGCCGTTAAAAATCCGATATTCCGGTACTGGGAATTGAACCCAGGACCCTCAGCGTAGAAGTCTAACGCGCTAACCTCTAGCCTACGGCCGCCTCACCACCCAAATAGGATCCATTAAATATTATTTATTATCCACTAAGTACAAGAAGGTATTCCTGTGTTCGGTATTAGCATTTGCATACTAAAGCATTCGAAATTTCAACAAATTCTTCAGCTTCAGGTATAATTTCTTAAATACTACGCATTAAAAATCGAACATTTTAAAATATTTTACATTTGTAGCATGAAAATGTAACTTGTCATATTCAGTTACTAAAGTTACTAAATAATTGTAACGTGTTATAGTTACAATTACTGAAAACACAAAAGTAATTAAGTTACTATTAAGTTACTGAAAAGTAACTAGTTACTAGTAACGAGTTACTTTTACTTAGTTACTACCCAACACTTAAAACCTACAGAATTTTGTACAAATTCGGCGTCGCGTCGTGTTACGGGGTAAACGAGCTTTTTCGTCGACCCGCAATAGGAAAGGTGGAAAAGACTTTCGGCTTAGCTCAGAGGAGTAGGGGTGGTTCACGAGAAAGGCTTACCGGAGGGAAATCGTACCTAGTTGTGTACAGAATAAGTCAAAATTAGTGGGCACCACCTTTCAAATCACAGCTGATTCCAGGTTCTCGTGGAAGACCGAGAAGCCAGCAGCTTACGGGAACCGGACTCACCTTTATTGTGCCTCCTCCTGTGTATAAAGCTTACAACATTTATGCACGCAATACAACAAAATTACACATAAATAAAAGATATGGTGAATTTGAAGACAAATGTAATCTACTGCTGCTTGAAATTGGTAATATACATAGTACAAGAAAAATATCCAAAACGGTAATATTTGTAGTTAAACATCAGTGGCGGCTTGTACTAAAGGGCACAAGGGCACGTGCCCACCCAACCACCAAGATAAACACGGAAAGAAATTCGCTTGTAATTCAGTGCATTATTTTAATTTCATTATTTTAACGATGGTATCAAATTTTCCTTCCGCACCACAAGTGCGGCTGACAGCCTCAAAACTATTTTCCGGGGAACGCTCTGATTTGTACCTATGTAGAGGTGATTCGATTGCCTATTATACGCTATATAACAGGCGACAGGGCGCCGAGCGAAGCGTTCCCTATTTGCAGACAACGTTTGAATTTGGACTTTGGAGCGCTGTTTTCGTGCAATCGCGCGTTTGAATTCAAAGACGAAAGTGACTTTTTTTCAATGATGGAAGTTAATTGTGTGCAAAAAGATCGACCGAACGCATTGGCGGTCCTATCAATAGAAAAGAAGTTCGTCCAGTCTATCCCGGATTTTGACAACAAAGTCATAGACGTCTTTTCCAACATGAAAAATAGGAGAATGGATTTTATGTACAAAAAACAGGTAAGTTTTTTCTTGTGCCCCCCCTCTTTCTTAACTCACGAGCCGCCACTGTTAAACATAGAAGGAAGGTTGAGCGTTCAAACAAGATAGGCTCGCTGCCAGTGGCTTACGGTATTTACTTTAATGAACAGGTCTACTCAGCTAGTGACGTTCGAGTTTACAGAAATTATTTAACTTTAACCTAAACGAATAATGCAACACTGGACAACTGAAGGTTGCCTCTCTTTTAATATTACAAAGAAATTAAACTGTTTCATTTCTTAGTCTTTAACGAAACAGGGGAAAAACAAACACTGTACAGTACATTGGTAAGTTTTACCTTAGTTTTTTCCTCGGTACGGAGTAGCAAGAGGCACAATTGGGGTGCTCCTAGGTTCTTTGGGAAGCAGGACAAATTCGCGGGCACGCCCCTAACGACTAGATCACGAGGGAGACACAACGCTATGGCCAGGACATTCTTTGGCGAAGAAAAGAAGGACGGGAACTTCAAATACCAAAATCTCCGCAGCTGCACAGAATTGGTCACTTGCAACAGCTCAAAGAAGACTGTCACTAGGTTGAAAGCTTCTATTCCGACACAAGTCGAGAGGACAAATTCACTGAATTGTTTTTACAAAAAGCTGACACTGCTAATATATATACTTATAATCCGACCCAAGTCGAAGATTCTTTGGCGTAATGCAAAAACGAAACGATAAATTCATTTTGCAGAAGAAAGCATTAACAACCCGGTTTCCAAAAATCATGTCCGTCCACTTCCAGAGGCTAGCGTCCACCGACTTGCCCCGGCCGCAAAAACTCCCACCCAACGAAACTGTTCTAGAACCTGCCGGCGCACCTGCAAGCGAAGAGCTCCAAGAACTGCTTTTGTCGGCAAATCCAAACTTACACAAGTACGTCAAACGGAACAGATGGGAATTTTCAAAGGCTAAGCGGCAAAACTCAAACGAACATAACAATCGATGCGCAAACGAACAATTTTAGTGTTTATTAACAATCACAGAGCGCAGAGAAGAATACGTTTACCACGTTTTTACCACGTCTTTAGCCCGTCTGCCGACACTCCACACACTTTCTCTTATCTCGTTCGCGTTTTTTGTTGCTGCAGCTAAGGGAGTATCCAGTTCAAAATGAAAGGGGGAGGGAAGCTTTCTAAATTCAACTTATTTCATGAGAAAGGGGGGGTCAATGGGGGTATGCCATAATACAAATTACAAAAGAAAAACACTATTTATTAAGAAAATTAAATTAATCAGTAATTTGCGAGGATTATAGTTAGTTTAAAAATTGGGTGGAAAAAGTTAGGCAACCAAACATACATCTACATCAGTTTGCTAGATGCTCCTTTGTAATTTTAATAAATGATTATTTAAGCCAGCCCTGACTTAAGTAAACGTCAAAGAAATAAAACATTTTGCTGCTTTATCTAGTTTATACAGGGTGTCCTTTAAATGCCTTTAAAAGCTTCAGGTAGAATTTTTCCTTTATGAATGCTTAATACAAATCTTCAAAAAAAAGTAGGTATTTGGAGCTTAGTTTTCTTGTACGAGAGTGTTAAAGTTCATATCTTTAAAACAGAATTTCATGGAAACAATAACGAGAACTTGAATGTTGCACGTATCTGCCGATAAGTGACTGACTGCCACTTGATTATGTAAAGATTAATATTGAGTTGACGCTCTAGTTGCTCCTCTGGAAGTACTGTTAAAAATGATAAATTTCGTAAATACTACATTTGACAACAGTGCAAGGCCATGGTATTGTGATGAAAAGTAGAAAATTTGTTTTTCGACATTTGTCAAAATCTTTGATTTACTTATCGGCCTACTAATTAATTCTTCCATAAATGCAAAAAA
>JABXWE010056171.1:0-14435 GCA_014611495.1 Limonius californicus | reverse complement strand
TTTTGTTCGCTTTACTCTTTTTTGTCTCGTTCTTATTTTTGGTTACGTATTGTTTGTTGCTGATTCTATCTAATGCTGTCCCGGCCCGGAGATCCGACTGCGGGACTATTTTATCTCCGGATAATGTAGTATCAGACGGATTCATTTTTTATTAATACATTCTTGCATTATGTATTTGGATAGTAAAATATCATTCAAGCATGAAGTTCTTTCCTGTATTGAACAAAAACCTAATCGTAGATCTATTTTTACATACTCTAAAAGACTACTGCGCATGTGTTGAGCCTCGATACTAGATATTTGATTCATAGATCACTCTGTATTTACAAGATAACCTAAAATTTTGTTACGCCCTAATAATAAAATTAAAGTAGTTATTAGAAGGTAATCAAGATGATGCAACAGTATATGAAAGAATTAGAACAGGTATGATAGCATACATATTATAAATTCATACGAATCAGCTAATTTCATGTATCACAGGAACCTTTCGATGCTGAAGAATTTGTAGAGCGTTTAGCTTGGAGAACCATAGCAGAAACTAGAAATGAAGGGGAAGATGATTTTAATCCTACACTTTTACACGATTCGTTCGTTCAAGCGATAAAGTAGCAAATCAAACATTAGTTAATAATATTAAGGTTTCCAAATGATATTTTAGGGATTTAACATTGCTTCAAGAACGACAGCAAAAGAAATGTGAAAGGCTAGAAACTGCTGTAAGGCAAGACCAGATGATTTTCTTCCAAGAAATACAAGGATTGCAGGAGAAAAATAAGGTCCATAAATGTTTAATAAACACTTGTTTGTGCAATATTTAATACAAATGTAATGCAGGGTGCTGTTTATACATTCCAAGAACTAGATGGTAAGATTAATAATGTAGCAACTAAAGTTTTACATTTGGGTGACCAGTTGGATAGCGTAAATGGCCCAAGATCGAGGGTTGTAGAAGCGCAGCGTCTTATGGAACATCTTGATGAGTTTCTAACACCAGGGTCGTTATCATCGGCTCTTTTTAGTGATCCATTTAAGGTCAGATCAGTAAAATGCAGTGTAAGTTGTACGTATTATATTGTTAATTTTTAGATTGATGAAGTAGCCGATGTAATTCAAAAATTGCATTTAATTTCACAAGATTTACCAGTGCCAAAGTAAGAACTAATTAATTAAAAACTCACTTTTTCACTTGGTGGATTTTAGGTTTGAAGACGCAAAGAAAAAAATAGAACGTAAATACGATGAAACTGAACGGGCTTTAATAGAAGATTTCTGTGTGGCACAAAAAAATCAAGATTTTAAAAGAATGAAAGAGATTGCAAATGTCTTGTCTCAGTTTAAAGGTTTTTCACATTGTGTTGACGCTTACATTGAACAAAGTCAAGCTGTAAGTTGTAATATGTTCCAATACAACCTTTAATAATATAAATATTCTTTATTTCTTAGGGATGCTTACTCAACAAGGATGTGTTTGCATATTTGCTGCCGCTTTGCAAAGAAAATTACGAAGTCATAAAGCTCGTCTTCAGCAACCCAGAGCAAGTCATGGCAAAATTTGTATTAAATATTTATCATCTGAAACTTCAAGAGTACATCTCAGATAAATTGTCTCAGAAATTGGACACTTACAATTATTTAAGGACACTTTATGAACTCTACTCAAAGTAAGGCGAATTATGAGTTATGTAATATTGTAATAGACATACAATCTCTTATATAAGAAAAGCCCAAAGCTGTAATTGCTTTATGTTTTGTTTTATTCCTAGTAAACAGTATATTTTTAAAATGGGAATCTGTTCTACAATTAGATAAAAACTACATTCATATTGTTTTACATTGAAAACTATAATTTTTTTTATGTAATCCAGGAGAAAGTTTAAATTTTAATCTGTTTAAATTGCTTTTTTTTCGAATTGTGTGGGATTAAAAAAATATACCCAGTCCCTATAGAGAGGCTCGATCTTGCCAATTCAGCAAATTGTGGTTTTGATTCTATGGCGTGCTCCTTCAGTAGTCATTGGCATTTTTTCCAAAAAGTTTGTAATATATAAACCTAAAAATGTTTGTTTGCACAAATGAAAAGCCAATACAAGTCTCTTTCAGATTACATGAACAAATTATAGTTTGCAATTTAAAAAGAGTAGATCTGGCTGTAGAAACAAATCTTCCATTTAATAATAAACAACATTTTTAATGCTTAAACCCTTTTAATAAATCAGACTGTATATTTTTTATTATTTAGGACAAACCAATTATCCAATGATTTAGCAATCTTCAATATGGGCAATGATAAAAACTATTTAAACAAGTTAACCAGCAAGATTTTCCAAAAATATATTGATAACTACTTAAGGTAAAACATTTAAGTATGTGTAATTGAGTACAATTTACATTGTGACTGTTATAGTTTGGAATTGAAGTGTCTGCGTGAGCGAGGCTCGGCTAATTTACAAAGATATTATGAATCAAAGAATCACCAAAAGAAGCAGATCCAATCGGGAGGGTAAGATTTCAAAATATTAACAAAATTTGGTTCTGCATAATAACTTTCTGTAGATTTCAAGATTTACGTCGTGATTTACAAGCTGTAATCGGTACAAGAGCCAACATTAACATAGCACAAATTGAAAATTATGGAGGTGAAACTTTCTTATCCGAAGAGTTAGCTATAACTATCCTGCAGGATACCAAACATGCTTTTCAGAGGTGCCAATTGGTAAGCTGCATGAAATGAAGTTTTTTTTTAAATTTAAGAATTAACCAGATCAACAATTAGTATTGTTATACATGGTTTAGATATTAATTACATTTCAGTAACTTTATTAGCTTAGCTTAGAGGCAACTAAATATAACTCCTTGGATTGTATATATTATAGTAGTTAAATATTGCTTATTGTATCTTATCTTGGGGTAGTTTCCTTTTGAGCCTGGTGTGTATGTTACGAAGACCAAGCTGATGGTACACTGCACTTTCACAAAGATTTATGTTGTCGAAGAACTTTTGGGTGGCTCTCTGTATAAATAACTTTACTGGTTCAATCCCTAGTTCATTATGGATTTGAGTATTGGTGACAAACCATGAAGCGTCTATTGCTATTCTGAGTACCTTGTTTTGAAATACCTGGATTTTTTTATGTTGGTATCTGAGGCTGTACTCCAAACGGGGCAAGCATAAGTTATAAAAGATCTTAGTAAGGCTTTGTACAAGAGTAACGCACATTCCGTTCGTAGAGTAGATTTCCTGTTAATTAAAGGAAATAGTTGAGTTAGCCTTGCGTATCCTTCATTTAGTTTTTTGTTTATATGCGCGCTCCAAGTCAGTCGTGTGTCTAATAGCAACCCTAGGTACTTAACACTTTGGTCTTTGTCAGTCCAGGGTATTTCTACACCGTTGATTGATATGTTAGGTACTTCTTCGATACGCTTTAGTGTAAAAACTTTATTAGCACATTTTGAAGAGTTAATTGTTAAACGCCATTTTGTGAACCATTTTGCAATGATGTCCATGGCTCCTTGGAGTTGTTCTGTGGCGTCTGTGAGGTTCTTATGCTGAACAATGATTGCCGTGTCATCGGCGAATGTTGCGATCTCACAGATGGTTTGATGTGGGATGTCGTGAGTATAGATGTTATAAAGAATGGGTCCAAGAATACTTCCCTGAGGAACTCCTGCCTGAATGCTTTTTGACGATGATATGGAACCGTTGACTTTTACTGCAAAGGTTGGATTTTCCAGGAATGAGAATAGTATGGTCTTTATGTAGTTTGCAGTGGCGCAGCCAGGATTTTGTCTTGGGGGGGGCCAAGGAAAAAAAAGCAAAACGGTCCTCACCTTCAAGCAATACTACTGTTTTCAAACAATAATTTTCTTGGGGAGGGGGCAATTTGCACGAAAATTTCATATAAACAGTATTACATCGAAAAGGTACGATTTAGGCAATCTATCTCAGGATATAAATTTATTTTAATAATAACTGAACATTACAAAATAAAAATAAAACTAAACAATATCTTCTTAAAACCATCAACAATCACAGATAAAAAAATAATTAATAAAGAAATATGTTTGCTATTATTTACAATATTAATCTTCGAGGTTGTTTTTTCATTTCAACTATTACTTCTTCGGGTGTTATATTTACTTCCCAATGAATATTTAAAGTTGCTAATCCATTTAATCTAGATTCACCAGCTGTGCTCCTTAAATAAGTTTTCAGTCGTTTTAAGGTAGAAAACGATCGTTCTGGAAGTGCTGTTGATACAGGCAAGGTAACAAATATTTTTAAAAGTATATATATGTAATGATATATGGTTTTGTTACAATCCTGTAAAGCTTCCATTCCATTTCTTGGTAAAGCTGTCGAGTCATAATATTTAAAAAACCATAATTCGTATTCGCTTATCACAAGCTCATTATCGATAGCTTGAATATCTTCTTTGTAGAAGTTTATCAAGTAATTCATTTTCTCCTTTGCTTCGGGCGTTGGACTTTTTCCAGTCGGAATTAGGCATTGAAATGACTCCAAAATTTTCGTTTGTTTAATAAATCTAGTATTCATTTCTGAGTTAACATAGTCCAAGAACGGTACAAAAATATTTCTGTTATAATATTGTTCTGGTGAATTTGCAGGTACGTTGCTTCTATGAATTTGTTGTCCGGTTATTCTTGGTTCGGCAATATTTGATGTATTATTAAAAATGTTAATAATTATACTTTTGGCTTTTTCATAAATGATGTTAAATTCATAGTCTGAATTTATGCGAATATTGCTAAGCACTGATTCAACATTTTTTACTTGCTGAATGGCCATACTTAAATCTACATTTTCGGACTGCAGATATTTACATATTGGCAATGTATAGCCAAATACTTTTTCTATTGATAATAACGAGATCAAGAAATTTGGTTTCTGTATTCCAGACATTAAAATATCTGCTAAAGAAGATGTCGTTTTATCTCTCCAGGTGGCTATTTCTTCGAGTGCATGAAATACTGGTTCTAATAGTTGTACCATAACGATGATCGAATCGTGTCTTTCCACCCACCGAGTTGGACACAATTGTTTAAGTTTCTGGCGTTTCGTTTCAGGAGCAAATTCATTAATTTTTTCGGACAATACTGCATTTCGTTTTGGTGTTTCAAAAAAAGCATAAATTTTTTCAACTGTTCCAAAACAATTATTGACATCACGTATTTTCGAAGACTTAGATAGCACTAGATTTAGGGAATGGGCTACACAATGCACATAAATAGCTGTAGGGTATCTTTGTCTGACGTAAGCCTGTACTCCTTCTATTTCACCAGTGTTAACTGGAGCTCCATCGTATCCTTGCCCTCTTAGATACTTTAAGTCTACCCCAAAATTTTCAAGTGAAGATAGAAGAGTTTTAGCTAAACTGTTACCAGTCACAGAAATTACGGGCACAAATTGCAAAAAGTGTTCACAGATTTTTTTTGTATCTTCATTGTAATACCTTGCGCAAATAGAATATTGTTCCGTACAGCTTATATCAGCGGTTTCGTCCGCTAACACCGTGAAACATTTTGCTGCATTTATTTCCATAACCAGTTTTTTTTAAATAATTGTATTGCAACAGTCAATTATTTGGTTTTGAATTTGCCAACTTATATAACTGGCGTTTTTATTACATGTCAATAAATGATTTCGTAACGTTTCATCTCCAGAATCCATTCTAAATCTAAGTAAGGCTCGAAAATTACCTTCCCCTTTAACTGGATTACCGCCTACATCGATACTTCCTGAATCACGATGTCCACGAAGAGCCCATCCATTTCTCCCGCATGCAATTACCGTTTTTATAATAGGGATAAGTTTCTGTCTATTTTCTTCCACCTGTTTAAAATTTGACCGATTTATTTGACAAGTTACTGCTAATGTTTTGCCTTGTTCTTCTTTTTTTAAAGATTCATAACAAATAATTGCATCAATGTGGTATTTGCATTGGTTATGATGATTGAACGAATTTATTGCATCTTTCCAGTTTCTGAAGGGTAGTTTTACTAATTTTCCTGTTTCTTGAGAATGAGTAAATCCAACCTCTTCCTTTGCAAAAACAACACAAAACTTGCAGTAGGCCGCATCATCGACAGCAGAATACGTTAACCATTGATATGTTTTCATCCATCTTGTTTGAAATCGACGATTATGTTTATTAATTGTAGTTGTCGGAAAGTCGTAACTATCATCCGGTATCCAAAACTTTTCAACTAAATCAAGTTTGTCACAATTGGGAAGTCTCTTTTTTATAAAATGTGCAATGTCATATGTACTACAAGTACTAGTTGTTGCTGTACTAGTAGAAGGACTACCTATCGTTTTTTGATTTACTTCATTGGAATCGAGTGGAGTTGTCATATCACTCTGACCACTCTGACTATGGTTATTATTGTCATTTTGACAATCCAATGATTCAGATGATTGATCCTTGTTAATTTTTTTAAAATAACTGAGCAATGTATTTTCTACTGGTACTGATCGTTTCATTTTGTTAATGATCTGTAATTAAAATGGGTAGGGTGTAATTTTTCTAATTAGAGTTTTTACGAATTTATCATAAATGACATTTTATAAGCAATTATTTAATGTTTTTGAATGGTTTTATGAAGGTTATATGAATTTGAATGTACAACGTATCTGCATGGTTTAATTTTTAAATAATAATAAAAATAAAGACAAATTATAAAGCAACAAGTGAACCCAGTAGAATTAATACTTTGATATGGAATATTGTTTTTATTGAATAAATGTCTTACATGTTTCGACTCGGCAGCACAAGAAAACGTAATACTATAATAAAATGGCTCACAGGCTGCTACTGGTCTCGGTAAGGCTGTGGACATCGCCCTTCAGTTACTAGACAAATGTATAGCGCAGGCGCGCTGTCGTATATACTATCAACCGTGAGTTAAGCGGGCTTGACTGAACCTTATTGTTTACACAGTCAAAGCAGGTAGCTTGCTTGCTGGTTGTCGGCTTTTACTGTAGACGTACCCATATGTTTGTTAAGCTAAAAATTGGTACCGACCGGTGCCGGTTGTCATTAGGCAGGTTGCCTGCTTTCACTGTGTCGGGGCCCTGACAGTAAACATGAGAGAAGAGTAAACACGCCACGTTGGTTTTGTAACTGCCCTTTTTGTGGGTAAAACATCATAATCTCAAATACCTAAGAAGATATTGATATTCATATTTATCTATAAAATAAAACAGAAACCGATTTCAGAAAGCACTTTTCTCCAAAACTACTCTTTTTGCTATATTTCTACTGTGTTTCATATTTGAGGTGCCGTTTTAATTGTAATTACATTCTGAACGTTATAACGGGGCCAGATTTCCACTTTATCTTACATGAATCGGATAATTAATTAAGAGTTTAAAATAATGAATGTTTGCTCAATATTTTGGGGTAAATAATTGTAGCGTTAGAAGTGGCTGCTGAACATATGACTAGACAAATAAAAATTGTGCTAATTCTGCTAGTCTTGGGGGGGGGGCCGAGGCCCGTCGGCCCCCCCCTTGGCTGCGCCACTGGTAGTTTGGTATACCAATATGTAGTATTTTGTACTTTAGCCCATCGATCCAAACTTTATCAAAAGCCTTTGAGATGTCAAGGAAGGCTATAACAGTAAACTGCTTATTTTCGAATCCTTTTCTATTATTTCCGAAACTCTTTGTAACTGGAGGGTGGTTGAATGGGCTTTTCGAAAACCAAACTGGGTAGGGGGTATTACATTACTGTTTACGATTGACAGATTCAGTCGATGGCTGATTACTTTTTCTAATAATTTTGATAGTATACTAAGTAAGCTAATCGGTCGGTAGCTGCTTTTGTCCTTGCCGTATTTTCCTGGTTTCGCAAACATCAAAATATGTGCATGTTTCCATTTATCCGGGAAATAACCAGTTCTCAAACATGCATTAAATAGAATAACAAGGTAGACAATACCTTTTTTTGGTAAGTTTTTTAAAACCGCATTAGGTATTAAATCACTTCCTGGGGCTTTCTTTAGTGGCAGTAGCTTGATATAAGATGTGAGCTCTTTAGGAGTGGCAGGAACATCGAAATCATTACATATTGGCACATGCGTTTCGTTATAAGCGATAACCGTATTGTAAAAGTACCTGCTGTTTTCTATGACTGAAGAAGTAAATGTTGTTTCTAAATGTTCCGCAAATAGTGTGCTTTTTTCTTCGTCTGTACAGTAGCTACAATTGTTGTCTATCAGAGTTGGAATAATGGTTTGTTGTCTTGTAATCGCCTTTGTTGTTTTCCACATACCTGGATCGTTCTTTTCTAGATTTTCTATGAGACTTCTGTAGCTGTTGATCCTGTGACTGTCTAATTCTCTTTTTATTCTATGGGAAATATTGTTTAATAGATTCTTTAATTGAGGGGCTCTTGTTAGTTGCCATTTTCTGCGTACTCTGCTCTTTTCATTGATAAGGTCAGTAATGTATGTTGGCGGGATATTTGGATTTGCTTTACGGTTGTTGACCCTAGTTTTAGTTGCAGAGCGAACTGCACTAGTCACGATTGTGGTAAATTTTTCAATATTATCATCTATATCTCGTATATTATTTACTGGATAGGGATCGACTAACTGGTCATTCAAGTTTGCTTGGAATCTTTCCCAGTTCACTATTCCGTTTATTAGTCTAGGGCCTAGGCTGAAGATTATCATAGCATTGTTCTTATGGCAATTGTGAATGGAGATTATGAGTTTATATACGTTATAATATACGTATATAAACGTTGGATGCAACGGAAGAGTGTCCGATGGAGGTGTTATAGAAACAACGAAATTTTATAATAAACTTTTAGAGAAGAAACTTAATTTGCCTAGTAATGATGTGACGAAAAACAATATGAACTTTGTATTTGTAGCCGATGATGCATTTGCTCTGAATGAAAATATTCTAAAGCCTTTTTCACAGAAAAATTTAACAAAAGAAGAACGCATATTTAATTACAGATTGAGTCGAGTTCGGCGTACTGTCGAAAATGCGTTCGGCATTTTGGCGAATCGGTTTAGAGTTTTTCACACGGTCATTAACATGAAACCCGAAAAAATTGATAACATTGTTCTAGCATCGTGTGCATTACACAATTTTTTGAGACGGCATACAAAAAATTCTTATATTCCTAACAACTACGTTGATACGGAAATAGTCGACGCAGGTGAGGTGATAGTAGGAGATTGGAGGAGAGAAAAGATGCTGGATGGACAAGCGTTGGGTTATGGTCGTAATCCATCGAGAGAAGCGAAAGAAAATCGTGAAATCTATAAGAATTATTTCATGAATGATGGAAAAGTTTCATGGCAGGAAAATTTTATATAAATATTTCACTATTATTTGGAATAACATTATAACTGTAGATTTATAAATTAATTATAGCTTAAAGTTATCAACAAATACAAATAAAATTACTATTTTCTCTTTTATTATTATTTTAGACAGCACTAAATAATTTAACTATAATTATTTAGATAAATACATACCTCATCAGAGTAATCACTATTTCCGGATTCCTCGTTTCCGCTGCGATCGCCTTCATCGTCGTTTTCAATTGCTTCCCTTGGCGTTTCCTGGTCCGCCGTAAACAACAATAAATTATAATACCACAACGCCGGTGTATAAATTTCTTCTGTGGATGATCCTGTTCTTTTTGACGCTTTAATTTTTTTTAATTCTTTGCGAAATGAACTTCTTAAATTATTTATTTTCTTTTTTACTGTGTCAATCGTTGCGCTTTTGTTCACAGTTCTGTAAAATTCCAACAATTTCGAGTGCCCTCTTTCTTTTAGCTTACGATCGGCGTAGCATTTGCCCTTTATTTTCCATAAAGCAGGATTTTGGCGATAAATTTCGATAAATTGAGTCACAAACTCGGTGTTTTTATCAGACATTTTAAAGCAAACCTGCAGATCTGGCCGGAATTTTCAAACTGATTTGAAAATCTTGCCTTCAGGCCAAACCTTACGATTTTGCAACACACACATGCAGACTTGTTGAAACAGGCCAAAACTGCAGGCAGAGACCTGTCGGAAACCTGCATGTGTGTGTCGAAAATCGGACTGCAGGCAAGCGGACTGCAGGCGCGGCCTGCAGGCGGCCTGTAGGTGAGTGGGCCACTTTAGGGTGATTAATATCGGTAAGTGATCCGAGTCTAGTTCATTGATTATTGTTTGATGCAATGGATAAGCCAGGTTCTTTGTCACCACTATATCTAGTGTATCAGGTTGATGGTCGTTGCGATAGGGAAAGTAAGTATACCCATTTGGGGCGAGTATCTGAAGTTGTTGATTTACTGCTATGTTATTAAGCTGGGTACCGCTAGGATTGTTCGCTCGACAGCCCCAATACGTGCTTTTGCTATTTAGATCGCCTAATAGTAGGGTGGGTGTACGATCCTCGAAAATTTTATTAAAGTCGGTAGCGTTTAGCTTACGGTTCGGTTGTTTATAAGCTGACGTGATTTTAATTGGCCTAGTGCTATCAATTGTTGCACATATGGAAACAGCTTCAATGCTATCACAGGTAATATTGTCTAGTAAGTTGAACTGATGATTGTTTTTGATTAAAATAGCCACTCCCCCTGAAGCAACGCGAGCTGATCTGTCACATCGTACTACGTGATAGCCACTTATTTTGAATATTTCGCCTTCACATAGATGGGTTTCAGTAATGCATGCAATATCTATTTTATACCTCGCCAAAAAGGCTACAAGCTGTGATTGTTGGGATTTAATCCCATTGGCATTAAAATTTAATAATGTGAGATTTTTTAATATATTCATCAGATTATTTGACATTGAGGATATTTGGAAGAAGATTGTTGATAATGTAGGATTTGATTTGCTCTATGATAGGGGTTATAAGTTGTATGATAAGCTGACTTATATTGTCGGTTAGAGGGGATGTATTTCCTGCAAGGAAGGATTGATTTTGGGGTTGGGATTTATTTTGATTTTGTGTCGCAGCTTGTAAAAATGTTGTGTTAAGTCTAGTAAAATATTGATTTGTAACTTGCCTAGGTTTAATTAATGGTGTTCGTTGTTTCTGGAGCATTTTATGGTGAGGGCATCCTCGATAGTTGGCAGGGTGGTCCCCTTGACAATTAGCGCAAATTGGTTTAGTGTTTTCTTCTTTTTTGCTGTTTTTTGTATGGTGATCTTCATTACACTTAACACATCTGGGTTTGGCTGCACAATAATTTTTGGTATGTCCGTACTCCTTGCAGTTGTGGCATTGGGGTATGTGTTGCTGTTTTCTCCTCAGTTCAACTGTAGAGTAAACCCAAATAGAGAAATACATATACGTCATCGTGTGCCGTTAACCAAATTACGTCGGGACGAGTCCATCTTACTGTTTCGGGTGAATCTTCGCGCATAGGCGTCCGTTGAAAACCTAACCTCAAATATGGAAACTCCAAGCAAGAAGTTAGGAGTCCGCGGGAAGGCCTTTTCTTTGACCTTTACGCTTTTACGTACTGTAAACAAAAAAGTCATTTTGTGTGTACACAGATGTCATGTATAAATCAATTTATTATGTTTTCGAAATAAATTTTTTTGATCTTTAATATACATCACTGTGTTTTGATGACGTACATGTATTTCTCTATTTGGATTTACTCTAACTTTGCAACTAGCTAAGTATTCGAGCTTTAAAATGTTATTAGATACGTCATTAGATGGTAGTATGACTGCGCAGATGGGTATTGGGAGTTTTTCCCTACTCATAAGTCGGGTAACGCTTTTTACTGGATATTTTAGTTCTTCAAGTTCTAGTTTAATTTCTTCTTCGGTAGGCGATATCGGTACGCTTCTTATGATTGCTGACAGCGGTTTATCATTTGGGTTCTGAAAAGTGTGAAACTGTACCTGATTCGCCATGTAGTACTTTGATAAAGCACGATAATCTTCTTGACTTTTAAGATTTAACTTAAGGTATGTGTTTTTTAGTTCTGTGGTGAACTCACCCTTGGCTATTGCTTTTATGTCGGTAATAATTTCTTTATGATTAGCAGCTGCTGCGTTGTGGATAAAGATAGGGGGTATTTTAGTAGTTTTGCTACTAGGTTTGTCCTGACTACTCGATGCTTCATCGTTAGTTGGGTTGTTTTCTTTTAGTGTCTCGTTTTCTGTTTTCGTTTCTGTTTCGAGTACATGGTAACGAGTTTTAATGGTCGATTTGTTTGTGCTCCAATAATATCTTTTCAGAATGAAATGAAGTGTTTGAGTATAAATATGTAAAGCGAATAATAAATAATTTTTATAAAAAACTAAATAATAGAAGAGAAAATGAAACAAAATATCATGGTTTGGTTCTAGTTATCAAGAGCCGAAGAGAGAGCTAGCAACGCAACACAGATCCTGGATTGTTTATTAGTAGCATTGTTGGCTGAGCATGTTGATTATGCACTTGAATTAGGACTGCAGGCTATACCGGTAGCGGAGGGTCCCAAAGCACCTCCTACCATATATTTCTTTTCAGTGGTTCATCAAAGCAACATTATTACACATTTGTTGGAAAAACAATTCTCTGATTTAGTCGTCCCATTAGTTGCGTAAGTAGAGTTTTTAATAAATAATAGTAGGAATGTTTTTGAAGTTTGAACGTTGTTTATTTTTTAATTCATGTCAGGCTGAATTAAGCTTCAAAAGGTAGTATTCGTATCCATCTGCATTGCAACAGTTGTTTTTGGATACTTTGTAATATATATTTGGTGTTTTGAACGGGAAGAATGAAAATAGGTGTCTAATAGTTCTGATGTTGTATTAGTGTTCACCAAAATTTATTATAAAATTAGTTGTTTAAAGTTGAAATTAAATGGGTAAAACTGAAGTTACTTAGGCCTGTATGACATGGCACAGAATTTTGTTCAAAATTTTGTACAAAACTCTGTGTTGTGTCATGCAGGCCTTAAGTGTAAAGAATTGTTGTTTGTGACTGAATATGTACATTTTTTAGTGAGATTGGGTTGCTCATGAATGGTGCAGAAATTGACCATGTTCTGTACATGTTTATCACTGATGAACCTAATAAAATCTGCAATAGAAATATACAGTGCGGTCGTAAAATATCCTCCCCCCTGCTAATTTTTGTACGACTTGATATTTCTTCACAAAATTTTGTGTGCTTTAATGGGAGTCTAAACACTACTTTTTAGCCCATATTTAAATTTTATAACTGACAAAATGGCGGCTAGGCGCCATCTTGAACTATTTTTTAAATGGCAATGGGGGTCGAGTGACGCCCCATTTGAAAGGTATTTTAATTCTGCGTCTGATTCTTGAGTTTCATAAAAAAATATTAATCCGGAAAAAAATGACATGATTGAAAATAACAAGTTTATGAAAAAAAGAAGGCATCCGGAATTTTTTTCGGCCGGGGCGATTAGCCGTACTGGTATGTTGTTGGGCTCGTCGAGGACAACAACTTTCCTTTATGGCACTTTCCTGTAGCTCGTACCGTTCGGCCACCAGGGGCGAAACATGAATCGACGTCCAGCACGTGTCCACGTCATCGCAGCGGGTCGGTCGCGAGCTCAATCTGTTCGTATAAGTAAGGCGCATCGACGGCCGGCAAAGGCCGTTTTAACATCCCCGACGGGGACGCGTGGGGCGCCGAAACGACAAAAAAAAACGTAAAAATCGGCATAAAAATTTAGCCCTTGTCCCGCGGGCCCCCTTCGGGGATGTTAAAATCGGCCGTCGATGTGCCGTACTCATGCGAACACTCTCTGTTTTTTTTTCACTTAGGAGTTTGTATGGTCAATTACCTAATTTCTTAAAATTGACCGTAATTGTCCACCTTCTGCCTTCGGGTATTGCCTACTGCGGGAACGTTCGGCTCACCTCAGGCAGAGTTGGTGTACTTTTTGTTATTTGTTCATATCCTTTGTTGTTTGCTTTTTGTTCATCTATACCTATCTAATTAAACATACTCTACTAATTGCTACATGCTATATGTTATATCATGCTAAGTGTTATTTCCATGATATTTGCTATTTCTACTTTTACTTCATCTACATTTTTTTGTAACTGTTCATGCTTCATGTAGCCTAAAACTACTATTATCGCATAATTTTACATGCTACTTATATATAAAGATATGTAATAGTCCGGCCTAGTGCCGGGTAAACTCAGAGCCAGGGCTCATTGGGAATAAAAACTATTTATCGGATTAACAGTTTTATTCCTATTTATTACCAATTCTACCTGAAATTAAAATACTGGATGTAAATATATACACTGTGTCTATAAAGTAACCCCCCCCCCAACTAATTTTTGAACGACTTGATATTTTACCACAAAATTTGGTGTGCTTTAATGGGAAATTAAACACAATTTTTTAGCCCGTGATTAAATTTTCTATCATTTAAAATGGCGGCTGGGCGCCATTTTGAATTTTT
>JABXWE010056168.1:0-12720 GCA_014611495.1 Limonius californicus | reverse complement strand
TTCTTAGATGGCTACCGTTTGTTATACAAAAACAAATGTGATATCAATAAATATAACAAAAAATCCTATTTATTTATTCTTCCCACAACAATTACTGGATAACGTAACTAGACCCGCTGCAAATTATAAATATTTAGTACTATGTACATTTCCAGACTTACACAATATAGATTTCACCGAACAAATCTTATTCGGAATTTTAAACAGCTAAATATTTCGCACAGTAGCACAGCAGTCATGCTTGCTAATTAAAAGGCACTTAATTTTTTATGGTTTTAATTTATAGACTCTATTATTGAAATCTTATTATCATTACTGTTTAAGTAACTAATTTTAAAATTAATTTTTCAAGCTGTAAATTCCTAGAAACAATTAATGGTTTTATATCACCAATTAATTTAGAATACTTGCAGGTCATTTAAATATAATAAAACTATTAGATAATTAATTTTATTAACTTCTTTAGGCACGTTTAGTTGGTTTAAATAAATTTATAAATTCTTGCTAAAGGTAGAAAATAATAAAAAAGTGGTTTTGTTATTGTCAAAAACAAATATCCATAAATTTAAAAAAACAACAAAATAATAAATTTGTGTATATTTTAAGAGCGCCTATTATTTTTAATTGTTATTATGTATAAGATAATTTTGCGCATAAAGTAGGAAACGTTTATTTCCACTAATAAACAATTCAAAACGCGCCAGTTAAGTGTTATTTAATATTAATTGCGCTTCGTTATACCCAATAATTTTACGGCCCATAAAGACCATTTGTCATCATCTCATCATGCATTGTGTTAGAATTCTCATCTATATTTAGAATAATTTCTTCAAGCACTGCTACTGTAGCTCCTGTATAATTCAGGACCAAAGTCTAATGCATCTTTGTTAGCAGGACTGTGAATGAAGTAGCGAATTACATGCTTACTTCTAAATTTAAATGTTTGTTTAACCAACTGCGCCTGGAAAATGTTTGCTAAATTTGAATTTTATGGTTTTATTGCATTGTTTCTCGTTAATGCATGCTGCACACTCTGTGTGTTTAGAGTGGTTCCGAAACTGCTTTAATAAAAACTAAATTGGTTATAAGTGTTCGCGTAAACAAGGCAAGGACTGTGGAACTTTTTCATGCAAATGTGACATACATTTTATGGCCAGAAACAAATATCCTTGTTATGTGTTGTAAAATAAACAAATAAAATTTGGTAACAGAGAATTAATCGTAAATGATTTAACACTGAAGGAACGACCGCCGGGTTAGAACGAGAAAGACGGTAAATACGGAGACAATTACGAAAATCAGTGCTCAATAATCGACTATGTAAGTAGTAAACGTTTCGGAAAAGATGGCATTACTGATAACATCAAATGGCTGATTTTAATACTCGACGGCGAATGTTAGTAATAGAAGCCTAATTTTAACATTAGCAAATAATGTCAACAGTAGACAAATTTTCTATTAACAAGAAACGGCTTACGTCTACTAGACGGCTAGTGTTAACACTAGCTAATGTTAAACGGCTACTGTTAACAGTGGAAGACTAATGTTAATATTAAATGAATAAGATTAACAGTAGGCTATTTACATTAACAGCACAAAACTGATGTTAACATTAGACGGTTGCTGTTACTATTAGATACTATTACTGATTAGAGTTGAACACGCCTGATAACACTAGACGAATAAGGATATGTACAAATATTTACACAAATGACAGTAGACCATTAATTTTAAAATTACAGGTCTAATATTAAGATTAGAGCTCTAATGATAACACTAGAATGCAAATGTTAATTCTACGACTAACTTCAAATTAGACGACTAATATTAAAATTAAACCGATAATGTTAGACGGCTAATATTAACCCTAGACGGATAATCTTAGCAGTAGTCGGTTAACGTTAATATTAGACCTAGAGAATTAAAGTTAACGCTAAATCACTAGACGACTAATGTTAAAACTAGACGGTTAATGTTAACAATAGAAAATTGTTGTTAACATTGGAGGTTTACAATTAAAGCTATACGTCAAGGTTAATAGTAGACGACTAATGTTAACACTAGGTGGTTAGACTACCATTAGACGACTAATATTAACACAAAACGGCTAATGATAACACTAGCAGCCTAATGTTAATCCTTGACGATTAATGTTCAAATTAGACGACTAATGAAAAATAAACGGATAATGTCAATCGCGGAATGACGGCTGATGTTTGCACTAGACGGCTAATGTAACACTAAAAGACTGCTAATAACACTACGCCTAAAATTAAAGTAAGATGGCTAATAATAACCCTAGACGGATAATATCGAAAGTTGACAGTAGTAGCAGTAAACGGCTAACGTTTACACTACACGGCTAGTGTTAAAACTAGCGACCTAAAGTTAACCCTGAACGGCTAATTTCAGCAGTAGAATATCAATGTTAACTCTCAATGGCCAATGCTGACACTAGAGTACTAAACTTAAAGCTAAACGGCTAATGTTAATAGCAGAAGACTATTGTTAACACTAGATGGATAAGGTCAACAGTAGGCTAATAACATTAACACTAGACGGCTAATGTCAAAACTAGATGGTTGCTGTTACTACTAGAAGACGAATGTGAAAAATAGACTAGTATCAGTCGAACACTCTTAATAATACTTGACGGATAAGGATAAGATAATAACTAGATGAGACTAGACGGCTATTTTTAAAATTATACGCTAATATTAAGATTAGACCTGTAATAACAACACTAGAATGTTAATGTTACCACTAAAACCACACGGTTAATTGTAACCTAAAATTATTGTTAACATTGGAGGTTTACAATTAAAGCTATACATCAAGGTTAATAGTAGATGGCTAATGTTAACACTAGGTGGTTACACTACCATTAGACGACTAATATTAACACAAAACGGCTAATGACAACACCAGCAGCCTAATGTTAATCCTAGACCATTAACGTTCAAATTAGACGACTAATGAAAAATAAACCGATAATGTCAATCGCGGATGACGGCTGATGTTTGCACTAGACGCCTGATATAACACTAAAAGACTGCTAATAACACTACGCCTAAAGTTAAAGTAAAATGGTTAATATTAACTCTAGACGGATAATATCGAAAGTAGTTAGAAAATCTTAGCAGTAAACGGCTAACGTTTACACTAGACGGCTTGTGTTAAAACCAGCGAACTAAAGCTAACCCTGAGCGGGTAATAATACCAACACTAGATGGCTAATGTCAACACTAGATGGTTGCTGTTACTACTAGAAGACGAATGTGAAAAATAGACTAGTAACAATCGAATACTCTTAATAATACTTGACGCATAAGGGTAAGATAATAACTAGATGAGACTAGACGGCTATTTTTTAAATTATACGCTAATATTAAGATTAGACCTGTAATAACAACACTAGAATGTTAATGTTACCACTAAAACCACACGGTTAATTGTAACCTAAAATTATTGTTAACATTGGAGGTTTACAATTAAAGCTATACGGCAAGGGTAAATAGCAGATGGCTCATGTTAAAACTAATTGGTTACAGTACCATTAGACGACTAATATTAACACAAAACGACTAATGATAACACTAGCAGCCGAATGTTAATCGTAGACGATTAACGTTCAGTTAGACGATTAATTAAAATTAAACTGATAATGTCAACCGCAGAATGACCGATAATATTAACCTGAAATTAGGCAGATAATATCAAAAGTAGACAGTTAATTTTAGTAGTAAACGGCTAACGTTTACACTAGACGACTAATATTAATATTAGAGAAGTAAAGTTAATGCTAAACGGCTAATTCATCCGTAGAATTCTAATGTCAACATTAGAATTCTACACTTAAATCTAAACGGCTAATGTTAACAGCAGAAAATCAATGTAAACACTAGATAAGGTTAAAAGTAGACTATTAATATTAACACCAGATTGCTGATGTCAGCACTAGACGGTTGCTGTTGTTGTTAGGAGACTAATGTCAAAAGAAGACTGGTAACAGTTGAACACTTCTAATAACATTAGACGGATAAGCAAAGGCATACATATTTACGCTAGATAACACTAGACGGCCAATATTAAAATTAGAAGGCCAATATTAAGATTACACATGTATGAAAATACTAGAAGGCTAGCGTTACCATAAGACGACTAATGTTTAAACTAGACGGTTAATGTAAACAGTAGAAAATTATTGTTAACATTGGAGGTTTAAAGTTAAAGTTACATGGCTAGGGCAAACATTAGACGGCTTAAAGTTTAAAGGCGTTTAAAGTTATCAGCAAACGACTAATATTAACACAAAACGGCTAATGATAACACTAGGAGCCTAATGTTAATCCTAATCCACTAATGTTGAAATTAGGTGCGTAATACTCAAAGGCTGATAATAACACTACGACTAAAGTTAAAGTAAGACAGCTAATATTCTACCTAGAAGGATAATATCAAAAGTAGACAGATAATCAATCTTAGCAATAAACTGCTAACTGGTAACTAGCTAATTTCATCAGTAGAAGGCCGATGTTAACTCCAGAGTGCTAAACTAAAGTTAAACGTATAATTGTAATAGCAGAAGATTAATGTTAACCTCAGGTGGATAAGGTTAAAAGTAGGTTATTAATGTTAACACCATGCGGCCTAGACAACTAATGCTAAATAAACGACTAATATTAAAATTAATCCGATAATGTTAGTAGTGAATGATGGACAGTGTAAGAACCAGACGAGATAGAAAATGTAAGAATAAGTTGGCTAACGCTAATCCTAGACGGATTATGTCAGCAGTATAAAGATAATTCTACCAGTAAACGACTAATGTTTACACTAACGAGCTAGTCTACCAAACTTATGGCTAAACGGCTAATGTTAACATCAGAAGATTAATGTTAACACTGGAAAATGTAAGCAGTAGGCTAGTTAATACTAGGTTACTAAACTAAAAGCCAAGCGGCTAATGTTAACAGCAGTAGATTCATGTTAACATTAAACAGATAATATTATAATTAGATGACCAGTGTTAACACTAGATGTTTAGCGGTGATACTAAACGGCTAATATTTATAACAAGCGGCTAGGATAAACATCAGAAAACTTATGATAAGCCTAGACAGCTAATTTCAAGACCACGCGGCAAATGTTAAAATTAGAGCGATAACGTCAGCAGTCGAAAAATAATGTTAACGAAGGCTAATTTTGCCAGAAGACGTTTAATGTTAACACAAGAAGATTAGTGTAAACACTAGACGCCTATTGTTAAAGTATGCCGGCTGTCTATACTAGACGGCTAATGTTAGTACTAGAGTACTAAACTTAAAGCTAAACGACAAATGTTAACAGCAAAAGATTAATGTTAACACTAAACAGATAATATTATGATTAGATAGCTAGTGTCAAAACTAGTTGTTTAACGGTAATACTTAACCGCTAATGTTAATAACAAGAGGCTTATGTTAACCGTACACAACTAATTTCAATATTACATGACAATGTGAAAATTACACCGATAATGTCAGCAGTGGAAGTATAATGTCAAAGACAGCTAATGTTACCACAAGATGTTTACTGTTAACACCATAAGATTAATGTAAACAATAGACGACTAATGTTAAAGTAACAGGTTACCCATAGACAATTACTACCAGAAGATTAATTGTAAGAGTAACAATAGAAGACTAGTGTTAACACTACAATACTGTTAACGTTAGACGAATGGTCTTAACACCAGAATACTGATATTTACACTAGACGACGCTACATAGAATATTTGAAACTAGACGACTTAATATTACGGTTAGACTTATAATGTTAACATTAGAAGGCCAGATGACTAGTATTAAAACTAGACTGCGAATTTTAACTGACGAAAATTGTTGTTAACGCTTGAGGATTAACTTTAAAGCTTCACGGCAAATGTTTACTTTATATGGTTTCTGATTTCTGTCAACTCCAGGGGTTTATAGTTAACACTATACGGCTACTATTACCACTGAACGGCTAATCTTATCAGTAGGAAACTAATGTAAGTCCTGTGTTTACTAACTAAGGTTGCACTAAAGCGCTAGTGTTAACACTAGAATGCTGAAGTTAAAGCTAAACGGCTAATGTGGTAAAATATTGTTAACACTGAGGTATCCGCTTCACGGTTAGTTTTAACATTAGATGGCTAATGTTAAAGTATGACGACTAAGGTTAACCCTACATGGAATATGTCAAAAGTATAAAATTAATGCTAGTAGTGGACGACTACTGTTTGCACTAAAGGGCTGATGTTAACACTAAAGTGCTAAACTTAAAGCTAACGGACTAACGTTAATAGTACAAGACTATTATTAACACTAGAGTCTATACAGATAATGTTAACAGTAGGCTATTAGTATTACCTTTTAGATGGCTGATGTAAACACTGGACTACTGTTTACACTAAAGGGCTGATGTTAACACTAAAGTGCTAAACTTAAAGCTAAATGACTAACGTTAGCAGTAGAAGACTATTGTTAACACTAGAGTCTAGACGGATGATGTTAACAGTAGGCTATTAGTATTACCTCCAGATGGCTGATGTCAACAATGGACGGATAACATTACTACTAGAATACTAATGGTAAAAGCAGACGGTCACTGTTAACAGTAGAGTACTAGTGGTAACACTAGACGAATAATGTTGTCATTAGCTGATTACTATTTACACTAGATGATGCTACACGGTTATTGTTTGAAATTAGACAGTTAATATTACGTTTACGCCCACAATGTTAACACTAGCATTCTAATCCTATCACGAGACGACTAATATTGAAACTAGACCGCTAGTGTTGACAGTAGAAAATTATTTTTAACACTGGAGGATTAACTTTAAAGCTTCGCAGCTAATGTTAATATTAGATGGCTAATGTTAATGCCAGACGATTACAGTTAACGCTAGACGCCAGTATTACCACTAAACGGTTAATGTTAACAATATGAGACTAATGTTTACTGACTATCGTTTACACTAAAGCGCTAGTGCTAACACTAGAATGCTGACGTTAAAGTTAAATGACTAATGTAAACAATATTGTTAACACTATAAGATCAACTTTAAAGCTTCAGGTTTAACGTTAACATTAGACGACTAATGTTAAAGTACAACGGCAAAGGTTTATCTTAGACGGAATACGTCAACAGTATAAAGATAATGCTAATGCTAATGAACGACTAATGTTTACGTAAAGGGCTAGCGTTAACATTACAGTGCTAAAATTGAAACTAAATAGCTAATATTAACAGCGGAAGACTATTGTTACCACTAGAGTCTAGACGGATAACGTTAATAGTAGGCTATTAATATTACCTCCAGATGGCTGATGTCAACACTAGAGGGCTAACGGTACTACTAGAATATTAATGTTAAGAGTAGACGGTCACTGTTAATAGTAAAAGACTCGTGTTAACATTAGACGAATAATGTTGTCATTGCATGAATAATATTTATACTAGATAATGCCACGTGGTTAATGTTTGAAATTAGATGGTTTATATTACATATACACCCGCAATGTTAACACTAGATGCTAATGGTTGACGAGACGACTAACATTAAAACTAGGCGGCTAGTGTTAACAGTAGAAAATTATTTTTAACACCGAAGGATTAACTTTAAAGCTTCGCAGCTAATGTTAATATTAGATGGCTAATGTTAATGCCAGGTTATAGTTAACACTACACGTCAATATTAACACTAAACGGCTAATGTTAACACTAGGAGACTAATGTTAATCTTATGTTTACTAACTAACGTTTACACTAAAGAGCTAGTGTTGACACGAGAATGCTTAAAATGCCTTAAATCTAAGTGACTAATGTAAAAAATATTGTTAACACTATAGGATCAACTTTAAAGCTTCACGGTTAACATTATTTTTAGACGACTAATGTTAAAGTTCAACGGCAGAGGTTTATCCTAGACGGGATATGTCAACAGTGTATAGATAATGCTAACAGTAAACGACTAATGTTTACACTAAAGGGCTAGCTAAAATGAAAGCTAAATGGCTAATGTTAACAGCAGAAGACTGCTGTTAACACTAGAGTCTAGATGAATAATGTTAACAGTAGGTTATTAACATTACCTCCAGATGGCTGATGTCAACACTAGAGGGCTAACGTTACTACTGGAATATTAACGTTAAGAGTAGACGGTCACTGTTAATAGTAAAAGACTAGTGTTAACATTAGACGAATAATGTTGTCATTACATGACTAATATTTATACTAGATGATGCTACATGGTTAATGTTTGAAATTATACTGTTAATGTTACGTTTACACCTGTAATGCTAACACTAGCATGCTAATGTTACCAGAGACACTAAGATTAAGAGCCCAAAAAGTTATTGTTAACAGCAGTGTATTAATTTGAAAAAACTTCACGGTTAATGTTAACACTAAATGGCTAACGTTAACGCTGGACACATATGGTTAACACTAATATTAACACTAAACGGCTAATGTTAACACTAAGAGACTAACTTTATTCCTAGACAACTAATTTGAAATTAGAAAGTTAAAATTAGATCGATAATGTCAACACGTCGACGCGATTAAATAAAAATACTTAAAGAGTCAATGGAAGTTTCCTCTTAAGTTTAAATAGTTAAGTAAGTACGTTTTGTGAATCTGTTTACAGATTTTGATTGATTATTTAAAGCCAGTCTGTATTTGTGTCTCCACAATCAAGAAAATAAAGCTTATTGTTCTACAAGCTTTTCGGTATATTGTTGAAAGTATTTTAGATAAGTACCGCAAAAAAACGTTTTACGCACATAACCTACGTAATTACACCTGAGTGCTCACTGATTACAAATCAAAGTTCACACCTAATCAATTTCCCTTTTTTGATTACTCGTATATGTCATACGTTGAAGTTTTCGATTTAGATTTGCACAAAATATACCAAGATTGTTACAAATCAAAATATCATTTAACTTTTTCGGTGAGATCAATCGCACCGTTTTAGATTCCAAAAATACCTCAATTTCAGTCACTTTTAGATCCAGACGAAGATTTCATCTAGATTTTAACGGCAGTTTTAATGATTGCCGTAAAGCTACAGCTCCGAATATACAAACATTTAGACGTTTAGCATCGTACACTATTTTAGAAAGCTACAGGATTGCCCCACACATACACACGTGAAAAGTGCAAGTGACAGGAACGAATTATCATATGAAACTCAAATAATTATTTTGATGGCTTTGACGCACTTTGCGTAACACGTGTGTTAGCTCAACATCGTTAAATTAGCAAGATATTTTTTTATTGAAACCATATGCGTTTGAAGTACCTGAAAGGTGGCTCCGGCTTAAAAAAATAAATTATTGGTTTGAGTTTTAGTCCGTTCTAAGCAGTTTTCATAGATGTGTGTTGGGATAAAACAGGTTATCTCTGATTTGGATGAGACCTAGACAATATATCACTAACGGCGATAACGAAAAAGTGATTTAAATGTCCGCGAGTAAAAGAATAAGTAGGATAAGTGCAATTTCTATGACTACAGGTGAGTCTTAAATAAATACACTATATCCTGTAACAAGAGTTTAAGGGCTTAACCCTAGGAGGACGGACCTTGCTTTGGTAAACGGTTAGACCAATGGGGGCTAATAAATGTCTCCACTCTCTATACTTGTGGCATTAATTCTAGACTTTTTATTAATTTGTTAAATTTAAGAAATATCCGTACAGTGTTGCCATGCAGATGGTTTATTTTTAATATTTTGATACATGTTCTTTCCCTTTTATTAATTTTTCGACCTGACCAAGGCAGGATATTGATGTAATGATAACTGAACCACTTCATGCAACTTCTGACAGTGTGATATGGCGCTCCATTCTGCTGGAAGATGCATGGTGGTACCAGTTTCGCCTCCAACACTACTTCCTGCAATTTTTTCGCGTGAATGTTTCCGTCTATGACAGTGAAACGTCATCATGTCTGGGCATGCAAGCCCATACCATGGCCCTCATGGAATGCTCCATGGGCCCCGTGATGCACTTGAACAAAAGGTCTTTACCGCGTCGGCGACGAATAAACTTCAATCCGTCACGGCCAAAGATTTTTGTCTCACCCCTCCAAATAACTTTTCGCCAATCTTCTTGTTTCCACTTCATGTGCTCCAGAGCACAGTATGTTTCTCCCTCTATTTCCCTATTTCTGGTTGAGGTACGGCTTTCTTCCTGGTATCCTCGTTCGCAGCCCATTATCACACAGATTTTGCTTTTGTTAATGGTGGGGGCTAATAAATATCTCCACTCTCGTATAGCATCTACACTAGTGGCATTAATTCTAGACACTTAATAAATTTCTTCAATTTTGCATACATCCATAAATTTTACATGAAATTTAAGTTGCATTTAAATATATTTCATATTCTAAGCAAAGTGTGATCTACTACAATATCGACTGTTGAATTTGGTACTTTCATTTGGAAAATCCTTTCAGTAAAACCAGCAGTATTACAAAGATCCCTTATTTAAGGAATATCCGTACAGTGTTTCCAGGCAGTAAGATGGTTTATTTTTAATATTTTGATGGACATCCTTTTCCTTCTATTACTTCGTCGACTGTGCGAGGATTGAGTCCACCGTCAGCCTAAGATCTTGTGGTGTGATTAACCTGTACCATACCTTGCGGCGTGGCACCTACACTGTCAATCTGGACCAGCAATTTTCTATTGGATTTAGGTCAGGACTATTTCCTGACCAAGGCATTATAGGGATCTGATGATAACTGAACCACTTTATGCAACTTCTCACAGTGTGATATCGCGCTCCATCCTCCATATCTGGTACCAGTTTTGCTTCCAACACTGCTTCCTGGCATTTTTCCGCGTTAATGTTGCTGTCTATGACAATGAGACGTTCCACATCATGTCTGACCATGCAAGTCCATGCCATGACACTCGTGGAATGCTTCATGTGATGTAGTTGAACGAAAGGTCTTTATCACGTCGGCGACGAATAATCTTCAATCTGTCACTGCCAAAGATTTTTACTCGCCCCTCGAAATAACTTTTCCCCAATCTTCTTTCTTTCACTTCATGTGCACCAAAGTTCAGTATGTTTCTACCTCTATATTACTATTTCTGGTTGAGGTGCGGCTTCCTTCCCGGTATCCTCGTTCGCAGTCCATTGTCACAGAGATTTTCACTCTCGTATAGCATCTATATTAGTGGCATTAGTTCTGGACACCTTTTACAAATTTCTTTAATTTTGCATATATTCATGAATTTTACATGAAATTTAAGTTATAATTGAATATATTTCATATTCTAACCAAACTATGGCAGTGTGATATCGCGCACCATCCTGCTGGAAGACGTAAGATGGTTTATTTTTAATATTGTGATGGATAGTCTTTCCCGATTATTACTGCGTCGATTCTGTGATGATTGAGTCTACTGTACGCCTAAGATCTTCTGGTGTGATTACCCTGTACCAAACCTGGATAATCGCTTCAACCAACTCCCCCTTGTTACGAAATTGCGGCGTGGCACCTACACTGATAGCCTGGACCAGCGATTTTCTAGTGGATTTAGGTCAGCACTATTCTGACAGTGCGATATGGCGCTCCATCTTGCTGGAAGATGCATCACTGGTACCAGTTTCGCCTCCAACACTGCATCCTGGCATTTTTCCGCATTAATCTTGCCGTTTATGACAATGACACGTTCCACATCATGTCTGGCCATGCAAGTTCATACTGTGACACTCGTGGATTGCTTCATGGAAACCGCGATGCACTTGAACAGAAGGTCTTTATCGCGTCGGCGATGAATAAACTTCAATCCGTCACTGCCATAGATACAGATTTTTGTCCCGTCCCTACAAATAACCTTGCTCCAGTCTTCTTGTGTCCACTCCTTGTGCGCCACAGCCCATTCAATATGTTCCTGCCTCTATTTCCCTACTTCTGGTTGAGGTACGGTTTCCTTCTAGGTATTCTCGTTCGCAACCCATTGTCGCACAGATTTTCGTTCTGACGGTTCTATCAGTAATTTGCACGCCATATATTTACACCATGTTGTTGATATATTTGCAGATTTACAAAAGCCTTGTAGGACAGACGGCAGATCCTGCGCATATCTTGTTCGGTTTCTTTTGGTTTCCTGCCAGTTCGTGGGGCTGTTTCTGCCGGTTCAATTTCATCAACCCCGCCACCCAGCGTCTTCGATACTTTTTTAATAACCTTCTTCGCAAAGGGGAATTGCTTCGTTTCTATTGGCCTGCCACCAACCTGCACGTTTTAGTATATTGGATCCATTTTTTCAGTATTCTCACATTCATACCATTTCAAAATACGATCTTCATAAATCTCCACAAAGGTTGACTAAAAATGATAAAACTGTTTAAAATGGCTATTAAAACTCTTCTGTTTAGAGGCTGCAACGAACCCACGCCTCCTGTATTTGGTTGAAATCAAACACGTGAATGTTAATGTTGCCGGTGCTCAAAAAAAGTAATTACGAAATTCTATGGGTCTCCCACATCCAATGATAATTTTTTTATGAGACACTTACTACGTTTCTTAATTCCTAAATATGTTAAATATTGAACTAAAACACCATAAAAAATATAATATAAGACCTTTTTTTTTCACTCATTCATACTACCGTTCCCCCCCCCCCGGAACCGCTTTCGCATTACTTCAGGGGGGTGCGGGCGTCCCTTACA
>JABXWE010056166.1:0-11422 GCA_014611495.1 Limonius californicus | reverse complement strand
CTGGAAAAACCATTATACAAGCGATTAATAAATAATAAAAAAGGACTTATCTGAGTAATAGAGAAAATCGTAGAATCCAACAGCCCAGACGACAACGAGACACAATGGCAGCAAGCAGGAAAGCAGGATGTTGGATGTTTCAGACGGGGCCACACAAAATGATTTTTTTGTTTACAGTACGTAAAAACGTAAAGATCAAATAAAAGGCCTTCGCGCGGGCTCCTAACTTCTTGCTTGGAGTTTCCATATTTGAGGTTAGGTTTTTAGCGGACGCCTATGCGCGAAGATTCACCCGAAACAGTAAGATGGACTCGTCCAGACGTAATTTGGTTAACGGCGCACGATGACGTATATGTATTTCTCTATTTGGGTTTACTCTACCCATTTTCACAAATTGTTTTCGATTTGTTAAGTAATTGAGGAACCAAAGGAAGACTATTTCACTGCAACAATAGTACTTCAGCTTTGCCATTAATAGTGAGTGATTAATGCAATCAAATGCTTTACTATAATCCAGTAAAACGATTAAGGAAATTTTTCCAGCATCCATAGCTTGCATTAAGTCACGAGTAATTTTCAAAAGTGCAGTTGAGGTGCTGTGTTTAGTTCTGAATCCAGACTGTATAGTTGGTAGTATGTTAAAGTTTTCGATGTGAGATGAAAGTTGCCTAGAAACAATGGTCTCAATCACTTTAGAAAATGTTGGGAGGATACTTATTGGCCTAAGCTGATTCAAAGCAGTAGCTTTGGAGACTTTTGCTAGTGGACGGGTGTAGGAAGTTTTCCATATCATTGGATACTGTCCTATTGTTAGATTTAAGTTGATTATGTCTGTCAGTTGATGAACACAGTATGGTAGTACTATACTTATCATTTTAAGGTTTAAGTTGTCCGGTCCCATTGCATCGGATTTCAGTTTAGTAACAATATCTTCAACTTCTGTGCAACTTACTGTACTGAAAGCTAAATCATTGTCTATTCCTGGTTTATAGTTATTCATATAAAATGACAATGCATTCTCGTCTATTTCACTCGCGTTGGCTACATTTGCAAAATAATCGTTCATGGAATTTACGTCTCTAATCTCTTCAGCTATCGCATTCTTTGGTTTTTTGTGTATACTCCATGATTCAAAAAGTTTCCAGGTTTTGTTTGGATTATTTTTGTTTCTGGTTAGTTGTTGATTTATATAGGCCTCTTTTTCTTCCTTTATTATCATTGAAAGATAATTCCTTAGATCTATGTAATACTTCCTATGCTCATCTTTCTTTGTTGATTTAAACTTCTGGTATGCTTTGTTTTTTAGCGCGATTATTTGTTTAATTGTATCGGTGATATAGGGCTTACAAGGTCTATTGCGAGTATATATTGTCTTCAAAGGAGCATGTATATCAAAGAGAATTATAATTATGTTATTGAGATAGTTAATCTTGTCAATATTATCAATTTGGCTCACGTTATGCCAGTCCATTTGTCTCGCATCAAATATAAAGTCATTTAAGTTAAAGTGACTAAAATCCCTAAACTGAAGCTTAGTTGGTTCAGGTTTTGGTGTAGTAAAATTAAAATCGCAGAAGACTAATCGATGGTCCGAAATATTATCGACATCCAGAACCCCATGACGTATAGGTGTAGTAGCTTTGTTTATACATATGACATCTACCTAATAGTGTATGCGTGGTCGCTGTAATTCTTGTAGGTTCTGTTATAATTTGATGCAAATTGAAAGTGTTGAATATTTTCGTAAAATAACGCAGGTTATTTTTACTTGATAGAAAATCAATATTTGTATCTCCAACAAGTATGATTTGATCAACTTCCAGGAAATTATTCCATGTTTTTGTAGAACTGTAGTAGTTTTAGGCCAATGTTAAATGGAATGAAAGATATTGTTGGCTGTTTTTGTTAATGCCAAATGGGATCGTTCAGCATTATTTTTTTAACACACATTGTCAAAAAAATGATAATCAATATTAAATTTTGCAAAGTAATAATTACACTATTTGCATGACGCGGGGTTCAGGTTCAGTTGTTCAGTTGTTCTGTTGTACGTGTAGTCTTATTTACGATTATAACGTACTGTATAATTATCTCATGCCATCAATATCTATTATCAGTTTATTATTCGTGTACGTTTTTAGTTGAGCTTTTATGGCGATCAATTAATTGTTGGCTAAAAGAAGGGTTAAGCCCATCTTGCCAATTCAAGCAGATGTCAATCAATATTATCATAAGAATGTCTTTAATTTAACCTTACGTACTCTTTCTTATGTCCTCTAATAAACGAAACATGAGAGATAATACATAAAAATCATGTATTAAAAGAGTTAACGATCTAATTTTTTATTACACTAATAAAAATCAAAATATTTCCGTAAATTCTTACTATACAAATTATTATTTGCACTATAAATAGTAAATAATTTATATATGTATCAATATTAAATAAGTATAACTTAAAAATACATTAACGCCGGCAGTGGCAAACTCCATCTTTGCAACTTCCTCCTTTATATCCTCGCAATAAAGCTAAACAATGGGCGGCACATGCACTGTGATTAACAGAAAATTTCGGTAGTTGGAAGCTTAATAAATCACAAGTTAAACGTTTGTGGCGGTCGGCTCTGATTGGTTCTCCTGAAAAATAAAATCAGCATTAGGAAATCTTTCTTTTTGACATTCACTGCTACTAGGTTAAAAATACGATCCAGTTTTGTTAAATTAAAAGTTTGATTGGATGCTTCTATTTGTCACACCACTATTTCAATATAAAATTTTTAAAGGGTTACCTAATCAGGTAATACGACTAACTCAGCTGAAGCCGCGAAATGCGCAAACAAGAAGCAAGATAAAAACATACCAAAGTGACTGTTGTTAAAATGTAAAGATTAAACTCGTAGGATATTAGGTACTACTATTTCTTGCACTGCAACGATATTGCAAGCGCACAGTTCAAGTTTAAAACGAGCTCCACACAAGCTATCTCGCTTGTGTGCAATCCGCGGCCAGACTTTCATACTGGTCAAGCTATATCACGTGGTTGAGATGTATGCGAATCGAAGTTTGGGAAATAAGTTAAATGGAATGGGGTTGCTTAAAACTGGGATGAGAAGTGGAAAATTACTCTTGAGGGGGGCTGGGGGATCGGAGCCTGCATTTGTTTTTAAGAGAAAGTGCCAATTTCCCTCCGTTGAGGGTAAATGCAAGCCGATATCGATGCCATAGCAATTAAACGGCAGGATTTCTAGTATGACTTTGCAAAAAATATTGAGGTTATGTCATTCCAAGAAGTTTCCGATCCTTATATCTACACAGCGTTATAATATTCGAATAGCTTCATTCAACTGTACAAATCCCATCTCGCCTTATTCTGCGTTAGCAAACACAGAAAAAAACCGCTCCCCCTGGCGTCGGATCATATAAACCGAAACGTAGTCTACAAAACAATGAATGTCGATTTTCGCTAACTCGTATACTTTTGAAAAAATTGCAGAAATTTGGAGCGCAAGTTCAACTTTGGAAATCCACTGGCGGACAATGGAAGAAGATATATCGATGTACCTTTGGCAGGTAGTTCGCAGGCTTGGTCAAATATAAACCAGAAATCATTAACCTATTCCAATTGTTGTTGGTGCCGCTGTAGTTTGGTCTCGGCGTTTCGGCGTCTCAACGTTTGTGATTACGAAGATAGTCATTTTCGAAAATACTGTTCATTACGAAAGTTCTACACCAAGGATCGTTCTATGGAACCGTGTAAATCAGAAGGGGCAACGTGAATTAATCGGGTATTTACCACACCTTTGTAATAGTAGTTATTAACAACAGCTATTAACAATTTGTTAACAGCTATTGGACAAAAAATCGTCAGGATCCGCCCATTTAAAACTGAGCTATAAGCCACCAAACTCCAAAACTACAGCAGTCCCTTTTTGGCACTGTCGTTCGGGAAATTTAGGGAACGTTAGAGGCTTAGTTTCACACGTCTTCCATCAAAAATAAAAATTTCTCCCTTACGAAAGGGTTTCTTTTTTTTTCGTAAACTTTTTTTAGGGAAGGGAGAATGTAAAATGTTTCGGGTTTGGCTCGCACTCGTAGAACGTTACGCACGCACCCATCTTCCTTCCTAACGCTATGTCCAAGGTGAACGTGGGTACTGCGATGCGTGCGGTGCGGTGCGTGCTTTGCGAGGAACGTTTACGATAAAACAATGAGATTTAAATTCAGTCCAGCGTAAACACGTGGCGCGTTAAATACACACGCAGCTAGTTCGACGCATCGCACGCATTGTTTTAAATTTAAAACGAGTTTTATTTTCACCGCGGTTGTCGCAGTTCTCGTCCGATGTCTGCAATGGAAGCGCTGATTTGTGAAGGGCAAAGGAGAAATTTACGCGATCAGTTCGCGAAAGAACTGAAGAAAATTCGTAAACCCCATTCAGGCCCCAGATGAGGACCCACACACAGGAAAATGGCAGTATTTTGCCAATTTAGAGTTTCTGAGGGGTATAGTAACTCCAAGGAGTACGGAAGGAAATGTATTTTCCATCGAAGTATTGGATGAATCGCAGATCTCGTTGGTTGGCAATGAAGATATTGATGATAAAGACCCTTCAGATGAAAATGCTACTCCCAATGTTGGTTCTTCGTCGCAAGTATAGTTAAGTCCATCCGTGGACACACTGTATAATATAAAATTCAACTACGTATAGACTTAGTTAAAAGATTATTATTAGACAGTTAAACAAAACAAAAATTGACAACTATTGGGGAGGTTTCCAAAATATAATTCATATAGTTATATATTATCTTCAATAAAAACACTGAAAAATAAATATTCTAGCGTAAATTACTTAACTGAAGGTTAACAAAAGCCTCTCTTCCACAGAAATAGGTCTTTGAAAATTTGTTGTGCAAAGATAACAGGCAACACGTATTTTTCCAACAATATAATCAAATGTATGTATTATCATCCTGGTGTACTGGCGAAAAGCACTTTCATCTGCTCGCAACTCAAGGTACAGGTGATTAAATTCACCGTAAGCTAACCTGTTTCTAAAGATTTTATGAGTCGTTTTTCTATATTCACGTTTCTTTTTAAGTTTCCGTATTAATCTTAGTTTCAATAAACTATTTTCCATAAGTACAATGGAACGTGTTGACGTCGCAGCCATCGTTTTCGAAAAATGTCGTACTGGAATTTGCCACCTATGTTTAAACGCACGCACCGTAATAGCTTGCGATGCGTGCGTTTTATCGCACCGCACGTACCCGCTTTCACCTTGGACATAGCGTAACACCAGACCGAGCTAGGAAGAAAAAGAGAAAAAGTTTGAGGACCGCTTGTAGGCAGCCAGAAACTCGAACGTTGCCGTAAAGTCCGCTTCCATATCGTACGATTTCCAGATTCAATTTTTATAAATAAAACAAAACGATACTTGCCCGTCTCCCGCTCCATAAAATTTTTCGAACTCACCCTCCCAATTTACAATACTTTCGATCTTACAACATATCTAAAACCGCCCCTCGCCCAAACACCGGAACTTCAAAAAGTGGGGTAAATTCGAAAAGGGGAGGCAGTCTTCCTCGTTCCTGAGACGAACCCGCGTCCAACGGCGCACTCTTGCACCCAACTCATATGGAAATCTACTCCCAAATGTTCAAACCGCACCCATTAGAAAATTTCTCAAAAATGGTTCAAATTCGCCTATTGATCTCTCTCGCACGTTCATCGAAGTTTGATGGCGGTTCAAAGAAACGTCGGGTTACTTACAGGTAATCTTCTCATTGTCACCATTATTAGTTTGGTGGCGGTTTCTAGAAAAATCTTACATACGAGTATATAAAAAATTACCTTCATTATCATTTTCGACGGGAGAACAGCTAACAAACACAACGGCAATTAGCAAAAACAAAAGTGTGTGCTTCATTTTAAAGGTGTATACAAACAACTTTACCGTGTAAATCTATTCTATTCGAGATGTAAAATACAACTGAATATTTTGAACTGTAAAGATCTTTTATACCCATTGTAAAGCTAACGGTTCTTCCTTATTAATCTGGAATTTAGTTAATCAAATTATTCAGTAGTAAAAGTAATTCCCCAACAATATTTATTCTAAATTTAGAGGATTTACCTTTTACGAGTAAAAAACAATGACTTCTTAAAAATGCGAGTAGGAGACGGTACTTTACTACTTCATTATACTTGTGATTGTTTTTAAGCTTACGTGCTAAGTATTAAATTTTAGCCTGTTATATAATTTATTTCGAAGAGCTGCAAGTGATATAATAAATAAATAAATTGTTGGATTTAATCTGGGTAATAATAACATTGTATTTTTACGTTACTTTTTGTGTAGAAATACTTAAATTACGAAATAATTATGTGGTATATATTATTATATGCTTACTTTATTCAATCCGATTACACTAGAACTGTTTTTCAAGGCCGAACCGGTTTTACTTACTGAAAATTAAAGAAACGGAGCTAGGTGACTTTTTTGTGTTTATTGCTTGAAATGATTAAATGTAAGTTATTCACACATAGATAGTGACGGATTAAGGCATTTGAGGGCCTCCTAGGGGCAAACCACTAATTTTAAATTCAGTATACAGTATTTTCGTAAAGTAGTCGATAAATTCGATAAAACATTTTAGAAGGGTTTGCACAGAAAATCCTCGGACACGTCAACCTTATTTTTTATGACTGCATCTTCCCTGATAATTGTCATTTTTCGATCGTCTTTTGTTTTCGGACTATGACGTCATCTACAATTTTTTTAAATGGCACCCCATACTATTGTTCACGAATTTGGATACAGCACATTTTTTGTGAGTACGACATTATTAAAAACGTATGACCTTGAAGAGGAAAGTTTTTCGAAATAATCAGTCCCAAAGATTCAAAAATGTATGGTAAACTGATTAGAGTAGACCAATAATAATTTAAAAAGACGGTTTTGACTATTGTTTGGAGTTATTTCTTGACAGAATGCATTTCTTATCTATTGTTTGTCAAAAGTAGTGTACCTATTTGTTTTTTATTTTTAAGTGTTTATTGAGTAATAACTTTGCCATTTTATAAAAAAAAAATGGTTAAATTAACTGAACGAGAAAGAATTGAGATTCTTTAGATGATCGAATTTAGAAACAGGATGCTCATGCGCACCCAAAGAGAAGTACTTGAATCGTTCAATGCAACTCATCCATTATCCAAAGCATGGTAAGCAGAGTTGAGTCTAAATACCGTGAATTTGGAGATGTTCGTGATCTTCCTAAATCTAGTCGACCAACACCACCAGAAGACGATCAGCTTAATGTTTTGTTGGCAGTGCACAAACATAATCAGTCATTACTTAACCAATCGGCTTCTAATTTCAATATTGCAGCGCCTACAGTCTACAAAATTTTGAAAAAAGCCGAAGTACCATCCTTATAAGGTATGCCTTATCCATGAGCTGTCTGAAGACGACTTTGATCGGCGAAATCAATTCTGCGAGCAAATGCAACAGCTATGCAATAATGATAATATTTTCGTAGAAAACATCCTTTTTTCTGACGAGGCTTTGTTTTGAACGACCATATCAATAGGCTAAACTGCCGTTATTGGGCTGCCGAGAATCCCCGATGGATGATGGAGTATCGCACTCAATATCCCCAGAAAGTAAATGTGTGTTGCGGCATAGTCGACGGAAGAATTCTGGGTCCCTATTTCTTTGACGTGAACCTAATCGGTGCAAGATATTTAGATTTTCTTCGATACGAACTTATTCCTGCACTAATAGCTTTGTTAGAGGAACCTGATCTTCCGAGAAATGACTTTTTCTTTCAACAAGACGGTGCACCTCCCCATTATGCAGTACCTGTCCGCGCTTATTTAGATGAGGTGTTCCCGAATCATTGGATAGGAAGAAGGGGGCCGATTGTGTGGCCAGCCATGTCGCCAGATTAGACACCCCTAGATTACTTTTTGTGGGGATACTTAAAAAGTAAATTGTACGTTAGTAGGCTGGAAAATTTAGAAGATTTAAGAGCAAGAATTCGTCACGAGATACAACGTATACCTCCTGAAGTTATTGACAATGTTCAAAAAGAATTTATTCATCCTCTTGGTCACTGTCAGGAAGTCAACTGTGAACAATTTAAACGTTTAATTTAGTTATTTTTTTAATTTAATTATTGCTTTAAATTTAGTATATTGAAATAGAAAATGGTTTTTTCTAATTTGCGCAGATAATAATATAATTTGATGGGTTCGAGCGTTAAATATGTTGATGTCAAAACCGTCTTTTTTTTCCAGCGCCTCCTTGAAAATTATTATTGGTCTAATAACTTTATCATACATTTTTGAAACTTTGAGATTGATTATTTCGAAAAATTTTCCTCTTCAAGGTCATACCTTTTTGATAATGTCGTACTCAGAAAAATGTGCTGTATCCAAATTCGTGAACAATAGTATGGGGTGCCATTTAAAAAAATTGTCGATGACGTCATAGTGCGAAAACAAAAGACGATCGAAAAATGACAATTATCAGGAAAGATGCACTCATACAAAATAAGGTTGACGTGTCCAAGGATGTTCTGTGAAAACTCTTCTAAAATGTTTTAACGAATTTATCCACTACTTTACGAAAGCGTTGTATGTAGTTATGAACAGCCTTAAACAAATATAAACGTACAAGTATAGTATATTAAAGAACTAGTTTCATAAGGCCTTTTCTTAACGCACGAGTCCAAGTTTGAAAACCGAGACGCGAAGCGTCGAGTTTTTCAACGGACGAGTGCGACAAGTGGTCTTATGAAACGTGTTCTTTATACTATTTTTTCTATTGAGGAAGTTTAAGAGTATTTTAAATAAATTTATGTCGAAAATTTTACGTCAAATCGATTACTAGGGAGTTTTTATAAACACCTATAGCAGCACTGACAGGTGGCTGAAACTGACATTTCAAACTTTCAAATTCAAATCGAACTACCAACATCGTAAAAAAACAAACTAAAAACAGTACGATTATAGGCCTCCTTAACGTACTGTTTTTAAGCTAAAACAGTGCGCTTAGAACGGCTTTATAAAACCGAAATAGAAAAAAGATCTAACACATACTAAGGGCCGGTCTTCCAACGGTCCGATAAAGTTCTAGACAAGCTAACAGTCCAATTTATTGTTCTTGTTACGGTAATTTCTGTCTTTCAATCGTCCGATAGCCTACGTCAAAGGATAGTTTACTTATACCATAGGATTAAAGTTATCGGTTAGTAGAAGCAGCCGACGGTACTATTTCGGCAGGATAAGGTAGCTACGAGTGTGTACAAGGGGATACGTATTTAGAGCGGATCTAAATATACATTAAGTGTTTATAATATTACTTCTATTTTTCTGGTGTAGTAACTAATAAATAGATAAGTTTTCAAATTGAAGAAGCGAAAATTTTGAGTCTTCTTCTTTTTCTACTTCAAAGTTTAGTCCTTAAGGACTGTTCCGACTCAACTGCCATTTTTAGTCATGCAATGTAAATCCAGACCGCAGACTTATCGTCGTAATCATTTTCATTTTTCGGATGATTTCATTTTTTCTGAAGAGTTAAATTAAAGAAAACCACTGCTCAAACATTACTGGAAGAAATTCAAATAAGTTACGTCAAATAATAAAGTACGACATAATTATGTAGATGAAATTGTTTATATTGCATAAACATGGAGCAGTTGCTTTTATCTGACCTTGCGATTTTATACCAGCGGTTTATTATATTATATTACTGCAGGTGTAATTAGTGGCGCTAGTAAAGCTACCGCTGAAAAAATGATTGTAAG
Organism: Limonius californicus; assembly: GCA_014611495.1. Taxonomy (NCBI): domain Eukaryota; kingdom Metazoa; phylum Arthropoda; class Insecta; order Coleoptera; family Elateridae; genus Limonius; species Limonius californicus. The sequence goes on along the minus strand of JABXWE010056166.1, from coordinate 1,613 downwards.
GATTACACATACAATTGCAAATTTAAATCCCACATTTTACTACCGTTACTCGCCACCTGCCGAGCTAGTCGTTGAGGAGGTTGAGATGGTGCTGGAGGTTCTCTGAGGCCACTTGTGGATTCTCGTTTACGGAAATCAGTGCGGTATCGTCAGCAAAAGTAGCTATTTTTGTGCTGACTGAAGTTGAGATATCAGCACTAAAATGTAGGTAAAGGAAGGGTCCCAGCACAGTACCTTGCGATACTCCTGACTTGATGGGGTAATACGTGGTTGTTTCCTGATTGCATTTTGTTTGGAAATAACGATCGGACAGGTAGGATGTGAGTAAGAGGTAATATGGTGTGCGTAGAGTAAGCTTTGGCCGGTGTGCCATACACGGTCGAATGCTTCTTGTATGTCAAGGAAAGCGGCTGTGCATAATTTCGTCCGCTCAAGACTTTTATGTATTTCATTCACTATTCTAGAACTTTGCTGAATAGTGGAGTGGTGCTCTCTGAAGCCAAACTGGTGTGATGGTACGATTTCATTTAGATCAACTACCTGTGTTAGTCTTTTCATCAGAAGTCTTTCGAAAATTTTGGACATAGTTGGAAGCAAGCTAATTGGCCGATATGATGCTGCATCTTGTGGTGGTTTACAAGGTTTGTGGATCATTACTATTTGGGCGAATTTCCAAGTTACTGGGTAGTATGCCAGCCTTAGCATACCATTAGAGATGGTAGTCAGTAATACTATTGCTTTTTTAGGCAGTTGTTTAAGTATTAGAGGTGAGCTCAAGTCAAACTCAGGAGTAACAGTGAACCAACGTAAATCAGCACATGTTACTTTTACAAATCGCCAAGTTGAATGCCCTGAAGTAAGAATTAACCGTATCCGACTTCCCGTGAAAAATGAGATAAAATATCTTGGACTGAAATTGGATCGCAAAGCTGACATAATGAACAAGAATACACAAATCAATCTAAAACTACGTCAAATGAGTTGGTTAATAGGTCGGAAATCCAAACTAACAACCGACAACAAAATTCTCTTGTACAAATGTATTATTAGATCTATTTGGACATGTGGAGTTCAACTTTGGGGTTGTCCTTAACCTTCAAATACCAAAATCATATAAAGGCTGCAATCTAAAACACTAAGGATGATATTCGACGCCCCTTGGTACCTCAGTAACAAAACTGTACATGAGGACTCAGGCATTCCCCTCGTTGAAGACGTAATCTGTAATCTAACCGGGAGTTACTTAAACAACCTCCTTGGACACCCAAACGATGAAGCTGGTACTTTAAACGATCCCCCAGTAGTACAAAGAAGACTGAGCAGAAAATGACCTACGGATGTGGATCCATTGCAAATTAAACCAGACCTCTCAAGCTAATTATACAGGGTGTCCTTTAAATGCCTTAAAAGCTTCAGGTAGAATTTTTCCTTTATGAATGCTTAATACAAATCTTCAAAAAAAAGTAGGTATTTGGAGCTTAGTTTTCTTGTACGAGAGTGTTAAAGTTCATATCTTTAAAACAGAATTTCATGGAAACAATAACGAGAACTTTAATGTTGCACGTATCTGCCAATAAGTGACTGACTGCCACTTGATTATGTAAAGATTAATA
>JABXWE010056164.1:0-11584 GCA_014611495.1 Limonius californicus | reverse complement strand
AAATAAAGCCCTCTTTCCCACTTTTCAAATTTATTCTGCATTAATTTCCGTCGTTATGGAAACAAATAGCAGGTAGTAAATTGAGTTGCCTACATTTAAGCGCTTCTTAAAGAACCTTTGAGAAGCTCTATCCCTGAAAGGAAACACTTTTGACCATACATTTATTAACAAACAATGTTTGTGTTCATGTATACTTTAAGCCCTAGAACTGCAGGTCTCCCGTGTTTTTACCTTAGCGATGAGGAGAAACACGTGGCAGAGAAGAGGCCGAAACCCAGCAGTGGGACGAAAAGGCTGTCAATGATGATGATGATGGTGATCGTGGCACAATTAAGCAAAAGCTTAATTTTTAATTCTTTATAAGTTTTGTACTCTAAAGTGGTTTTGATGAGAATCGAATATACCCTTATCTCGATTCGAAAATAGTAATTACTAAGTAAATGTGGGGGTGGTAGAAAAGAGTTCCAGGAAATTGTTGACGACCTGTATCATGGGTTATTACACCTCAGGGTTGTTTTAGGGGTGGATTGCTCACGAACCACAAAAATCGCTATAAGAATTTAAAAGGGCTATATTTCAACCCCAGAACACTGAGTCTAATGGTCGATTGCATGCTATAGGGTCATTTTTACAACTGCTGGCACTCATAACGTTTTAATAAAGTAAGCCAGTTGCTTAATTCTCAAGCCGGACCTAAAAAAAGCTTGTAAGTAGTAAGGGTGGGTATTTTAATAGTCTCTGTAAATAAGCAGATTTTACGATGCTTTGATAATGATTTTTTTAATTTGCTTCTAGCAGATGTTGTGTCATATATTTTTTCTGAATTGGACCTTCTTGGTAACTTATTTTCGTAGATATATAAAAGCGAAATCGCGGTATTCAATAACATATTTTGTTTTCGGTTTACTTTTACTTTGTAAGCTTTAAGGGTGAACAAAGTGCTTGTTAGTTCGTACGTCTGGCTAAACCGTTGAAAAAGAAAATGCAGTAGACCGACCGGGCGATGTTTAGGATTATCTACCGTAGATGCTCACAGCATACCTAATTTTTTTTATATTACCAGTTGGCCACTCTGGTCGTTTATAGCATACTTCCTTTCTTAAACTCAACCTTTCTGTTAGAAGTAAATGTATGAAATTCAAATATCAGTGGTTCGTGGCATACTTTCCTTGTCTTTTTTGATTTGGCTGCGTTAAAAGTTGCCAGTGCACTTTTTTTTTATAAATTTCCCAACGCTATCAAATGATTAGACTTCTAATAAGGATGTTACAGATTTTTTCGGTTTCAACTGCACAAACTGCAAACTAGATGCTGTTAAACTTGTGGTATTAAATAGTGTTCTGAAATTTTTAAATAAACACGGTTACTATTGATTTTCTTTACTCGTGGAATTTAATGCATAATAGTAAATAGCATTGTTGCAATAATTTGCAACTATTACTTTATCGTACGTACGTGTCCCGGGCCAATTAATAGTTATTTTTATAACAAGTGCCGAAAACAATTCATTACATACAAGTGCAGAATTTGACGCACGAGGCCGAAGGCCGAGTGCGGAAATCTGCACGAGTATGTGGGATTGTTTTCGCCACGTGATATAAACAACATTTTACCTACAACTGTTCACTGAAAAAATTATTATAATGTGATTAAAATTCATAAAAAATTGATACTATCCCGTCAAATCGTCATTTTACGACGTTGCTAAGCGCGTTGCTAAGGTTTGTTGATTGCTTCATTGTTCTTGGGCGCCATTAAAAAACGCATTATTAATTCATTTCTGTAATTCAATTTGACATTTCTGTAAACAAAAAACACATGTGTTTTTTGGAAACCTCGAAAGCACAAGTGCGTTAAACGTCTCCTTCCCAACCGTTGTCAAGGCTATTTTAGTTACGTAATAATAATAAAATCAAACAGTTGTAGGTAAAAGAGCTTTATTAATACTAAGAGAAGTCGGTGTTGCACCATGTTCCGGCGTTTTTTTAGTACCCCTAAGGGATAACCAGAGAAGTAGTGTTGAAAAAGATTTTTTTAACATGATTATCCAAAAAAAGGATTAACACTGCAGAGACACAAAAGCAAGATAATCACGTGGCCCGTTACTATTTGAGGTTAGATAGACCCTGACACCTAACATCCCGAAATGTTGGTAACATTTTTTAAATTGTCTTGGGTGTGTACGTCGTTTTACTTAACACAGCGATGTATAGAAATCATTTTAAATTTTACGTGTACAATAGTTTATAGAGGTAACTTTTTTCATTTTTTTATACTAACCCCCCCCCCCGAACTCCCCTCCATTACTTCAGGAGGGTGCGGACATCCCTTACATACTAACCATTCATGCAACATGTACCCTAAACGTAACTAAGTGAAAAATGGTCGTGTCAGCTGGGGTTCGGTCGATCGGCTGCATTTCACTGTGACCTCTAGTGGCAGCGCGTTTTCGCACTGCCCCACCGAGGTCCCTTTATAGACTTTAACTAAAGTTGAAAGATTCAGCTGATTGTATTTACAACTAAATATCAAATTTAATGATTAAAGCAAATAAGTATTGTCTATGTTTCTTCCTTCAAATAAAATATGCTGTTATAGGGTAACGGGACAATTTCCCCCTGGACAAAAATATAAAAACAAAAAAAATAAAACAATAACACCCCGGGTAATAAATAACCCCCTCTATAAAAATCCCCATATAGCCCCTCGTACCAATGTTAACCTTGCCGTTCAAGAAACCAGACAATCCTCTCGACATTCCCCCCGCCCAGACAATCACCCTCGGCCCATACAATCGCCCCCACCCGCCCACACAACCACCCCCCCTCCCCCATTTAAAATATCCGTAGATAAAAGTACATTATTCTCTTTCAACATTATTGTAATTTACAATCATATTGTTCCGTTGTTTTTAAATATGTTTACACGTATTCGTCTGTAAAGCACAAGTCTATCTTTTCTTTTATTATTTCCAGCCTACTTCTTGTTTAAAACCAATAGTAAAACAGTCTATAAAATTTGGATATTTTTAATATTTTAAATGAATTACTTTTCCGCTGTGTCCATCCAAAAATTAATTAATATTAAGCTGCATTCTCTGTTTCTATATTTGATTAGGAATCAATTTTTCTCCCACATTCTATCTCTAAATATTAGGTGTATAATTTTAAATTTGTATCCATATTTTGTTGTGTCAAATAAATTTTGTTTCAATTTTTATTTTGTCAAATACTGCGGATGTCGGTCAAACGGTATTTCTAGTCCAGCACAATCCGCGCTAGTCAGTACTCGAATGGGTGGAACAATATAGTGGTATATGCAACCGGTCGTGCTCCGGAGGGTACGTAAAATCGTCGGTCCCGGTTGTCATATGAACATCTTTGACAATCGTAAACCATGTAGTGGAACTTCTCTTCTTTGTTCAATGGGTTAGGCTAGCCTGCTGCATTGAATGCGTGCAAAGAGGGCTCATAGAATCTACTCCATTGTAGATAATTAACAGGCCATTGGCATATAATCAGAAGAAGAAGAAGAAGAAGAAGAAAAGAACAAATACATTTTTGTATCCATTGTTTGTTGTATCAAAGAAATTCTATTTCTATTAATTTCTAGTTTTTATACGTTGGGTTTTTTAATTGAGGTTTTTTATATGGGAGTTTTTTAATATGGGGTTTTTTAATATGGGGGGGGGGGGTTATTGTCCGGCATGTTTTTGTCCATAGAATAATTGCCCTGGAACCCCTTTTGGTTGTCATCTACTTAATATCGCTGTCACTTAGGTGAATAAAACTTTATCGCGCGATCCATACCACGTATGCTTAATGGGCTTGCCTTTTGAAGTTGCGAATTTTTCTACTTTTCCTTTTATCTGTTTTGTTGGCGCTGCCCAACTGAATGAGCAATGAGCAATTCTTGTTCTTGCGTGAAAGCGAGAATGAACCGTGACTAATTCAAGAGAATTTCAGCAGATTGGTTTTATGAAATGCGATTCCTTTCCGCGCCCGAACTGCCACTAAAACACTGTACCGCCCTTGCTGTTTTAATACTACTTAATAAGGGCTCAAAATCTTGCCTCGATTTGATTTGAAACCCAATCTTCTGAACGTACTCGGGAGATTTTGTTATTAATACTGCCCTTATGATGTTGGAGGTAATTAATGATGTTATCTAATGAAGGCCTCCCATAAGGGTTTCTATCAGTTGATCAAGTTTATTTAGCAGTGATAAGGTAATATGGAAACACATTCTGATAATGTTTCCGATTCCGGGGCGCCATCAAATATGAAACATAATTGGATTTTATCAGTTCTGTTAATTACGCCACTTGAACTTAATTAAACTAACTGCGTGGAAATGCTGAAAGTGATTTTTTGTATTGTGTGTTTAGTTGACTTACATAAAATTCAAAAATATTGTTATGAAGCCGCCGTAGTCAATATCTACGCGGTTTAGATAAAAATGTTCTACTCTTATTACCAACGTGTTGAGTCTTGAGTCTTGTTGAGTCAACGATGTTGACTATTATATAACTATAATTAGTTTCTTGAAAGTTTTACCTAATATTACACGTGCACACCTTATCAATGTTTAAACATGTCTTCCTACAGACGGAGATAACGGCGGTGTTTATATAATTTTTATCAATTGAGTCTGGTTGGTAGTGTAGGCGATTGTTATCTACAGTATTTTTATTACGTGACTAAATACATACAAAAACTTACTACTCACTATTCGCGTCATTGGAGCGCAAAACAAATGCAGTGAATGTTTTCCAGGAGTATACATATAAAACGATTAGCTAAATAAACAGCCAGCCTACTTATTTTACAAATCATTCATCAGTAGAAACCAATATTAATTGTGAATCGGAAGATCCACTCTCAAGGTCTAGAGCATATAAGCCCTGTCCGTCTGATTCATTAAGTCTAACATTGTTATCTAATTCGGCCTAGACGTAATTACAGAAGAATGCATTCGCGTAAAACGGTAGCCCCTCAACTTAATTAAACTGTAAATATAGAATGCGTGAAGCTTGTCGCTAGGAAAGTGTAATTTAATCAAGAAATGGTTCTGAAGGGAAGCCGAACTGACCTATTCAGTCTAGTTTTAAGCTGAAATATTCAGCAGAAGCTTAATTCTGTGCACCTTCCGCGTCTCTCAAATATCTACCAATTAGGTTAGCATTTTATTACTGAAGCCAAAGCTGTCCCTTAAATAAACTTTTGGGACCAGTATGGTTTTCGATGTAAAGAACTGCGTGTACACCCTTTAGTTGTTTTGTTAGCATGCAATCCATAACTAACTCGCATTACTAAAGTTACCAAAAAATATTGATTTATAAGAAGTTACCAAACACCGCGTAGAGGGTAGCCAACGGGTTCAGTTTGTGCCTAATAAAATTATTCAAAGTTTTGTAAGTATTACAGATAACTCTGGACATTCGTGTAATATCTTTGATTTCTTATTTGGACTTTTATGAAGTAAATTTAACCAATTCAGAGATGTTTTTATGGCGCTATAGGTAATGTTGCCACTCCACCTACTCGTATATTTGCCTTTTCAATTCGGATTCTTCTGTTGAAACTAATAGTAAAGTTGGTCAAAGGTGTAATTCCACCTTCAGGATCAATGGTCGCTTTCTTGTGGTCTTTTGCATATAGAAATCGAAGATTTAAAGATGTAAACGTGAAATTCGAGAATGTTTTGGCTTCGGTTTCATATTTTCCTTAACACGTTTCTGCAGGATTTTGTTACTTATGTTTTCAAAATTAAATGGTCATTGTTGTTCACAATTAAACAATTCTTTCAAAAATTAATTTACATAGTCTATTTGGTAATTGTGGGGGGTGAAAGTAAGCCAGAACTAAATATTTAAAAAATACCCAGACAAGAAAGAAAAATTCTAATTTATTTTTCGTAAACAATCTACAGGAAAAAATGAACGAACTGAACACAAAATGAAATTTCACTAAAATCTGTGCTCTTTATATACCCGTCCGACGATGGATAGCGGGCGGTGGGAGGTAGAAGCACGGTCAACACTCGTCCTTGGCTTACCTCACCTGACGTCACAAGTTTGTTGTGTTTACTGTTTTTTAAAGCTCTGCATCAATTGCGTTCCGGCAAGACATATTCTCTACTTTCTCCCCCTGTTAATTGAGAATTGAATCGCATACTTTTAGTTTTATACATATTATTTGCTGGTTGCCATTTTTTCAAATTTTACTGCTTTATTTCTGATTTATTATTCTAATATTCGCCTTTAAAATATCTAAATTACGCTAATATTAATACTTTTGTATTATTTTTCTCTTGTCTTGATTGTGGGAACCATAAAATATTATTCAATGTAGTCTATGTCTGATAGTGGCTATGGTGATTGTCATGGAACTTTTATTAGACATTACTGCAAAAAGGGACAACATAACCTCACTTATATGTTCTACAAGTTTATGCCGTAAAATAAAAAAGCGGCAGGACCTATAAATATAAACGCGAATGTGTAGATTTTAGTACGTAATGGTAAGTAAAATTGCGTATTTTATACAGAAAATAACAATATATCATAAGAATTTACGGCATAATATAATAAAAAATAGGTTTTTATTCAAGGTTAACCGATCTTCTACTGTATTTACACAAAATTATTTAATTATATGCGTTGCTTAGAGAAGAACTTATAATTTGGCAGCTTTTAATTGAATATTACCGTGAAACGTTTTTTAGTATTATTTTTCTACTCTCTAAATTAAAATTATTATAGCTTGCATTTTTACAAAATTGCAATTTTATAGCCTTCAAAGATTATCTATTTTATTTTGAACCTGATTACCGTATTATTGGCAACACTAATAGGCAATACGTCGATATTCAACAAAAACATCGATTCTGTTCCTTCCACATTCGGTATTTACATCGATTCTATTTTTTCCCGCAAGATTAACCGACATATCAGTTATGTTGCAATCATTATAATTTAGTAAAAGTAAATACAGCAGGCGCTCGATAACGTGAACTAATTCAGACCCGTGTGTGTTCACATTATCGAAATGTTTACATTAGCGAGCGTGATTTTATTAATCAGCAAATTATTAAAAGAAACGTTTAATAACACAATTAATATTTTTTTGCTAATTGTATCATTCCCGCACCTAGTGCAACTCGTCTATGGTTTTCACTTTGTCACTCAATCCTAAACACTTTCTTTTATTGGATGTGACTTAAGTTTAACAACGACTCAAATGAAATCAGCGTTGTTTCTACAAATAATTTGCTGAGAGTCACGTATGTACATCATAAAAATAATAAAAAACGAAGTGTTTACTTTATCGAGCTGTACAGGTCGTTTACGTTATCGGCCTTTCCATTTGACCCCTGAATTTTGTGTTTACATAAGCGCGATGTTTCCATTATCGGGTGTTTACGTTATCGAGCATCTACTGTACTGTAATTACTTCCTGAATTTTTTAATATTTGTTTGTATAGAGTTGTTAGCCGACACTATTTTGATTACTAATTAGATATTATTGTAATCTTCATTTTTAAAAGCTAAATCTTTTTTCGTTTCTTACGACTTCCAGTTTTTATTCGATGTATGTATTGATATTTATATCTACGTTTGAAGATGTTACATGTTGCTACAGGTAGAACAATATTAAAGACAGGCCATTATGGCCATTTATTTTTAGAACTTAGCGACTTTTAGGGCTATCTACGGCCATTTGTCGTAAGTACTCTGACACCATAGAGTTTTATAATTTAAATTTTGGACCTTTAAAAAATGCTATTTAATCGTATTACTTGCGTGTTAACTCAATCGTCAACGAGCTTACGATTCGTGCGAAGAGAACTATCTCGATTCGCGATTTAAATTATGACTGTTAAATATTTTTACATTATTTTGAAAACACGAATTAGCAGAATAAGTTTTACTGTATTAATTAGTAACTTTTAGTTCAGCCAGCAAAAGCGAATCCTTCATCGAATGATTACAAAAGTCCTGTTAGCTTAATAAATTGCTAATTAGGAAAATAATTTAATTTGTGGCCTGGTTTAAAAAATGGGCCATTCCACTAATTTGCGTAATCACGTAATTTAACACATAATTAATAAACACTTCTGTATTTTTGTATATTTGCTCTTGGTTAAAGTTAAAGTAGAAACCAAAGAAGTTGTTAATTATCAAACACTACTTTAAACTGCTTAAATTAATTAGTATATTCGGTTTATGGTTTCCTTTTATCAGCGATGTACTCATCATTGGCCTCTTCTCACTGTTCAGTGTAAGCAAGACAAAGTCGAAAACCAACGAAGTCCAATACATACGCGCGATCAAATTCGACGTGCGTCCCAGACACCTCAAATTGTCGGTACTGGTGTTTTGCATTGCCGCAATTGGATTTTAATATTTTGATTTATGTATTGATACTTAAAGCAATATTTTTAAAGATATTTGAGTTTGCCTTTTGGATATACCGGATGAACGATTGGCAACAACTAAAAGCAGTGGGAACTGTAATTTTTTGAGGTTATGTTTGGAACGTACGTCGAATCATAAATATTTCATAAAAATTCCCATTCGGCTATCAAGGATTGCTAAACTTCTAACTTTATCTTTCCTACATTAAACAACAGGTAACATAGAGTAAGAAGACCAAATACACAATCGTATTTTAATTAATTGGGGCAGACGTACGTCATTTTACCTTTAAAACGGCGAGTTTATTGTTTGCTATTCAATGTTTTGGCTTAAATAAAACAACGTTGAAATAGTTAAAAATATGGCAACCTTTTTAATCACTACGGACTAAATTAGGTGTTTGAAAAATGAGAGTAGAAAAGCCCATAGAATAAAAATAGAAATCGGAAAAAAAGTAGAAAATTCACTAACTTTTACTGTACTACTTTATACATTCACGACATTTAAAATTTCTTTCAATTTCACAATATTCGAAAGTGAAATTAAGCACATGTTAAACTACCCATACAATTTTTGTTTAGGTATTTGTTCACTGACGTTTTGCAGAATCATCTTCCCAATTTTGGAAGTGCCATAAATGCTTCTGGCGTAGGGATTATCCAAACACCAAACTTGTAGGTCGATTTTTTGGCGAAATATACACACTTTGTGAATGTTGAAATTGTTTTAGAATTTCTAAAGTATTTGAGTGTAATAATTCCTACAACATTTATCATCCTCACTTTAATCCAAGGTAAGCAATTTCCCAAGATATACAGGTGTGCGGGATCATAAAAAATGCCCTCGTATGACCCTAGCAGGGGGGTTTCCAATTGAATTTCATCTGAAGATCACATACGAGCTTGACTTCGCGTGTAAAATTATTTTTCATTTTGGGTTTTCTCAAGGTAATGCTTTCTTACTTTTCCGAGTTTTGCGATATGACTAACCTGGTTGCGTCAAAATAACTTCGAGAGACGATTTTAGAATTTATGAGTCTTTAATATTAACAATTTTGGGGAAATTTCATGTCGATATTGCCTTGACCGTATACTATAACAAATATTTCTACTGGCAGGCACGCGAAAGTATGTAAAACAAGGTAGATTTTAGTTCTCCTTTATAACGTTTGGTCAAAAGAACTCGATAACCGTTCTCGTTTGTTAGTGAAAAGAATTTTTCAGGTTGGGAAAGTATTTGCTAACGTGCCTTATCAGTTGCACTTATGTTTAGGTTTAAGTTACGATAGATTTGCTATTTCGGTTCGTGTTTTAAAATACAAGTTAAAATTGTGTGAAAGAAATATTATCGCGAATATTTTCCATGATATTTGGTCTAGAACGCATCTGCCAAGTTAAAAAAAAACACAAATATTTCGCGAATAGCCAAACCAATTGGAAAATTTTGATATAGGCTTGGGCGATGAAGGCTTGGTTCATAGAAAATGTTGTTACACTGGAACTGCATGCGATTTATTTATCATACTTAACATAGTTTAGTCAGCTGTTCTCAACTGCCGATCCGCGAACTAATACCGGCACCAATTTAGGCTAGTACAACTTGCATATGAAAAAATAAATATTTACACGTTTAGTTGGTCCCAACACCGATTCTTCGTCGACTAAGCAGTGCGATGGCTATCACAAGGTAAAATTTTGAAACGTTTGTTTGAATTAAGAGAGGAAGTCGAATCTTACATATATCAAAAAAACTTTAAAAAGTCAAAAAATTTCCGCTACTTTAATTGGGTTGGGAAATTGTCATACTTGTGGGTGTTAATGAATTGCAGGGACGTACTTCTAGGGCTGAAAGTATATATGAAAACAAACATTTTTTGTTAATGGTCAAAAGTGTTTCCTTTCAGGGATAGAGCTTCTGAAAGATTCTTTGAGGAGCGCCTAAATGTAGGCAACTCATTTTACTCCCTACTATTTGTTTCCATAACGACGGAAATTAATACAGGATAAATAGAGCCTTCTTTCCCACTTTTCAAATTCAATTTAAATTTATCCTGTATTAATTTCCGTCGTTATGGAAACAAATAGTAAGTTTTAGGAATTTCTTAAAGAGTCTTTGAGAAGCTCTATCCCTGAATGGAAACACTTTTGACCATACATTTATTAATAAAAAATGTTTGTTTTCATGTATACTTTAAGCCCTAGAAGTTTATCTCTGCAATTCATTAACACCCTGTATTTTCTGAGTTAAATTTAAGCCTTCAAGGAAGTAATATTAACCTTTTCAACATATACAACAGAATTGATACAGTTAAAAGGAAATTAATACTGTGGAAGCAACGAATACAAGAGAACATCCATTGTATATTTTCCATTCTTTATCAGATCTAATTAATTCAGGAAATCTGCATATAGAATGGATACATCATATAGTTTGCAAAAATCTACAAGCACTTTCATGCCTATTTAATGAATATCATTCACCTGAAGAAGATTTCCGAATGGGAAATATGTGGATAACGTCTCTGAACAGGAGAAATTTACGGTTAAAAACATTGTTTGGGTTGTTTTAGATTAGAGTTAAAAGTGAATTTCCAGTTTTGCATGAAAAGGCAATGAGGGTCGTACTAAATAAAAAAAATTTTATTGTCACCGGGCCGCGGAGAAAAGTTTAATATGTTCGGGTCCGCGGTATCTTTCGGGTTTAGGAGGTTAAGCTTGTCAAAGTCTTTGTAGTAAATTAGTAATTGTCATTAACTTTCCTATATTTGGAATTACAATAGAGAAAACATTGTTTAGTAAATTTGACAGAAGTATAACACCAGAAAATATAATTAAAATATTCCACGGTACAAACGTGAAACGTCATAGTCCTTGGTATCATGACCCTTATTTGTTTTTATTTTTGTGATTAGAGGAGAGTAACATATAAATTAAAATTTCGTAGGTTATAGGGAAAGGGATCTCGATGGGGCAGTGCGAACAACCGCTGTCAGTCGAGGTCACAGTGAAATGCGGCTCAATTGGCGGCGAGGCAAACTCCGGCTAAGACGACGATCGTATCTCACTTAGTTAAGTTTAGGGTGAATTTTGCATGAATGTTTAGTGTGTAAGAGACGCCCGCACCTCCCTGAAGTAATGCGAAAGCGGTTTGGGGGGGGGGGGGGAG